>JAWPHD010002647.1:0-247351 GCA_037043455.1 Cyrtodaria siliqua
ATATATATTTGTTTTACATATTTCTGTGTTGTTTTGGTAAATTATTTTTACATATATACCTATTTTGCTATGTTGCCCGCACCCCACCCGCACCCAACCCCCTCGAAACTCGATTTTTTTTATATATTACTGTGTTGTTTTGGTCATTTTTTAGACATATAGCTATGGTGCCCACCGCCTTCCACACCCGTTTCCCCCCCCCCCCCACGCCTCCCCCACACACAATCAAAACTAGATTATTATTTGTTTACATATTTGTGGGTTGTTTTGGTCAATTCCTGCACATATAGCTATGTTGGACCCACCACCCCGACCGCCCGCCCCCACACTCCCTCGTCTCCACTCAGCCTCACACTCAAAACTCGATTTCTTTTTTTTTTAAATATGTTTGTGGTTGTTTTGGTAATTTCTTGCACATATAGCTATGTTGCCCTCCACCCCCGCATACCTCACAAACTCAAAACTTTCTTTTACAAATTTATGTCTTGTTTTGGTCAATTCTTACACATATAGCTATGTTGCACCCGCTCACGACCACCATACTCCCCATGCCGTCCCTGCCCCGCTTCACCTCCCCGACACACTCGATTTCTTTTTTTTTTAAATATGTTCATGGTTGTTTCTTATTCATATAGCTATATAGCTATGTTGCCCGTACCCTCCGCCCCACCCCACCGCCACCCACATTCGAAACTCGATTTTTTTTATATATATTTCTGTGTTGTAGTTGGTCATTTCTTACACATGCCTTCCCCACCCCGCCTTCCCCCTCGCCTCCACCACACGCTCAAAACTAGATTTTTTTTACATATTTATTCTTAGAAATATAGCTATGATGCATCCACCGCCGCCCGCCGGAAGCCGCCCGCCCACCCGTCGGCCCCCGACCGCCCCGACCGCCCCTGATCGCCCCCTTTCTCTCCTCCGCTCCCCCCACATTTCAAACTCGATTTTTTATTTTAAATATTTTTGTGGATGTTTTGGTCATTTCTTGCACATATAGCTATGTTGCCCCCCCCCCCCCCCCCGCCCCCATCCCCACACCCACTCAAAATTTATTTTTATTTTTACATATGTATGTGTTGTTTTGGACAATTCTTACACATATAGCTATGTTGCAACATACCCCCCCCCCCCCCCCCCCCCACCCCCATTCCACACTCGATTTTTATTTTTACATATTTCTGTGTTGTTTTGATCAATTCTTACAAATAAAGCTATGTTGCCCGCACTCTCGCCCTCCCTCGCCTCCGCCCCACCCTCCCCCACCCCCACCCCCACTCGAATATATATAGCTATATATTCTCCCCACACTCAATTCTTACACCAGCTATGTTGCCCGCACCTTCGATCTCCCCGGCCTCCGCCCCCCACACCCCCACAACCAAAAATCGATTTTTTAAACATATTTCTGTGTTGTTTTGATCAATTCTTACACATATAGCTATGTTGCCCCCTCCCCCTCTTACAAATTGTATGCCTTGAGACCTTTCAAACTTTCAAAAGGCAGATAACCTTATAATGTTTACCTTCAACTTTTACGTTTAGGCCACTTTTTTGCAAATTGTATGCACTAAGACCTTTCAAACTTTGCTTATAGTTGTATCTTGAGTGGTACATTGCAACGCGACAAAGCAAATGTGAATGTGACATTGACCCTCCAAGCAAGGGCAGAGGAGAACGAAATAATATTTACCTTCAACATATGCACACTTTCCTACAAACTTTATCCATTAGACCTTTCAAACTTCGCTTATAGTTGTTTCTTGGGTAGTACTTCACAATGTGTCAAAAATCAAATGTGGATGTAACTTTCACCATCCAAGCAAAGCCAGATAACTTTAATTGTTACATTTACATCACATTCTCATGAACTATAATTATGCACTAAATGCTTTAAACTTAGTTTATAGCTTAATCTTTGGAAGACACAAAACATTCTATTTTGTTTTGACATAGTTGTGTCTTGATCTTGACCTACTTTTGTGAAGTTGATGTTTTTTTTGTGTTTTTTTATAGAATGACATTTTGTTTTTAAACAAATGCACTTAAATGTCATCTCAGCAAACTGTAAACTCCATTGTTTTTAGTTATAAAAATATTTACAAGCTTTCATTTTAACATCATTTATCTTTTATTTTTAAGTCCCGCCCCCGTTAGGCGAGACATGAATCCACGGATTTCTTGTTTTTCTTTATCTCTTTCATATTTGTGTGTTTGTGCCTTTTGTGCTAATAACACAACTATGTCAAAACAAAATAGAATGTTTTGTGTCTTCCAAAGATTAAGCTATAAACTAAGTTTAAAGCATCTAGTGCGTAATTATAGTTCATGAGAAAGTGATGTAAATGTAACAATTAAAGTTATCTGCCTTTGCTTGGAGGGTCAATGTCACATTCACATTTGCTTTGTCGCGTTGCAATGTACCACTCAAGATACAAATATAAGCAAAGATTGAAAGGTCTTAGTGCATACAATGTGCGAAAAAGTGGCCTAAACGTAAAAGTTGAAGGTAAACATTATAAGGTTATCTGCCCTTTGATGGGAGGGTCAAGGTCACATCAACATTTGCTTTGTCACGTTGCGATATACCACCCATGATACCAATATAAACAAATTTTGAAAGATGTAGTGCATACAGTTTGCGAGAAAGTGACCTTAACGCAAATGTTGAAGGTAAACATTATTTAAGTTATATGCCCCTTGCTTGGAGGGTCAAGGTCACATCCACATTGGCTTTGTCACGTTGCAATGTACCACTCAAGATACAACTATAAGCAAAGTTTGAAAGGTCTCAAGGCATACAATTTGTAGGAGGAGGAGGGGGCAACATTGCTATATGTGTAAGAATTGATAAAAACAACACAGAAATATGTAAAAATAAAAATGGAGTTTGGAATGGGGAGTAAGAAACAACCACGAACATATTTAAAAAAAAAATCGAGTATCGAGTGTGGGGGGGGGGAGCGGAAGCGGGGCAGGGACGGCAGGGGAGTAGGGTGGTCGTGAGCGGGTGCAACATAGTTATATGTGTAAGAATTGACCAAAACAAGACATACATTTGTAAAAGAAAGTTTTGAGTTTGTGAGGTATGCGGGGGTGGAGGGCAACATAGCTATATGTGCAAGAAATTACCAAAACAACCACAAACATATATTTAAAAAAAAGAAATCGAGTTTTGAGTGTGAGGCTGAGTGAAGACGAGGGAGTGTGGGGGCGGGCGGTCGGGGTGGTGGGTCCAACATAGCTATATGTGTAGGAATTGACAAAAACAAACCACAAATATGTAAACAAAAAATAATCTAGTTTTGATTGTGTGTGGGCGAGTCGGGGGGAAACGGGGTGTGGAAGGCGGTGGGCACCATAGCTATATGTCTAAAAAATGACCAAAACAGCACAGTAATATATAATATAAAATCGAGTTTCGAGTGTGGGGGGGGGGAGGTGCGGGTGCGGGTGCGGGCAACATAGCTAAATAGCTATATATGTGTAAGAATTTACCAAAACAACACAGAAATATGTAAAAAAAAACCGGGCCATATGGGAGGGTGGGGAGGAGTGAGCCCATGCCCCAATATGGGTGAAGTATGAATAAGATGCATAATGCTATAAGAAAAACCCAAACCAGTATTATAGATAAATACAACAGCTTACACACACAAACCTAGATCTGTCTTTTTTACACATTTTATGGGCCATCACAATTTAGTTTCCATGGAGCTCAGAATTTGCAGAAGACAAAATTAAATACGCAACCCTTTTTAACATACTATAAGAAAACCATTTCCCAAATTTAATTGAGCTAGGACAAGAAATATAACAGATACCCAGCGGGCAAATGACGTTGGGTTGACGTTGGCCTGACGTCAGTTTCTGACGTTGGATTGACGTTGGATTTAGGTTGAAAATGGAAGTTTTCTAGACGTCGGAAATCCGACGTTGGTTCAACGTCAGAAACATGACATTGGACTGACGTTGGATTTTGGTTGAAAATGGAAGTTTTTAGACGTCAGAAATCTATTTCTATTTCTGACGATGAATAACACAAGTCATAATTATATGTGTGTGTTTAGTTCTATAATTAGAACTACAGGTAAACACAATTAAACTGTCAAGTTTGTAGTCTCTCTACCACACATGCGTGCCAAGAAGGAAACCCTCAGTGACACAGCATAATAACTGGACTTATATATGAACTCCACAATGATTTAGCTTATATTAAAAATAATATAAACCTTTAAGTATCCTACTTAATTATAATACAAGCCAGCAATATATTAATAATTAAAACAATACATTAATAAATCAACACATGAATACAGAAAAACATATATACCAATATATAACCTTGTATTACACATTAAAAATACGTAAATTAACATTATACATTATCTCCCTTTACATGCCCATCTCACATAAGCATGCATGCCAATGTCAGAACGACGTCGTACTCCAACGTTGTTCTGACGTCTTAAATCAGACGTTGTACCAACGTTGGATTTAGGTCGCCGACGTTGCGACCAAAATCAAACATATATCCAACGTTGATCCAACGTCGTGTGTTTGCTGGGATAGATCTGTAAACACAGCTTACACGTAAAATTTGATGTGAAATAGACACATTTTAAGGATCATAATTTGGCTTCCATGGGTTACAGGAACCAAAAGTGCTTATGCAGTCCTTAGGATATTACTATAAGGAAGCCCATGGCCAAATTTGGTTGTGCTAGGATAAAACATGTACGTGACATAAACTTGTAAACACAGCTTATACGCAAAATTTGATGTGGGACTCCGACGCCGACGCCGGGGCGATTACATAAGCTCTCTTATTCTTCGAACAGTCGAGCTAAAAATTAAAAGGTCTAGTGCATACAGTTTGTGAAAAAGTGACCTAAACGCAAAAGTTGAACGTAAAAATTATTCGGTTATCTGCCCTTTGCTTGGAGGGTCAAAGTCACTTCCTCATTTGCTTTGTCACGTTGTGATGTACCACCCAAGATACAACTATAAGCAAAGTTTGAAAGGTCTAGTGCATACAGTTTGTGAGCAAATTACCTAAACTCAAAACTTGAATGTTGGCACCTTCGCCGCCGCCGCCGGAAAAGCAGCACCTATGTCTCTTTTTTTTTCTCCAAAAGCCGAAACAAAAAACAGTTTCATTGAAAATCTCACTTCAATGCTGGAGGTTCTTTCTGCAATCGGCCTAACTCCGTCGGTCCTTAATACTCAGTTTTCATAGTATAGTTAAAAGGAAACAACTCAATGAGACGATCTCATTAATGCATACTGGATTGTTTAGCTTTCTCGGTTTAGAGTAACCTATCTCTCCACAGACAGGCACTTACCGCAATGTAAGATTTTACTTTTATTTTGTTACCTCTATAACTCAATGCTACGTAAAATGTGCGCCTCCGCAGCGGGTTTCTTGAACAATTGATTGACAATTGATTGAGAAGAAAAATACAAACTTGTTAGTTGTGCACCTAATGATGAATTCTAAAAAGTAATGTCAGAAAAAGTGGGGGCATACCAATTAAATATCTCTTAGAACTATAGTCTTTCATACAATACACAAATAAATGTCGAAAACAAAAAAAAAATCATCGAAATAATGTTGACCTTCCATATAGGAATAAGGAATAAGGGCCCATATCCCTGGCCAAATTAATTGTGTTTTACCTTATCAACCTGTGCGTTCCGTCTATGTCCCACAATGCTTGCAGTCCACTCACACTATATGTTCTTCGTTGCGCCCGACAGGTGGTTAAAAATAATCGTCTGAACATAACACCTTGAGGATCATTTTTTGACAACTTTTCTTTCTCTGTGCTCTTGTACACGGTGTCCTTGGGCCATCAGCATACTAGATACTGTTTGATAACCAATTTGGGGGAAATTTAATACTATACTTCCAACCTTTTCTTCAAGCGCCGGGTCTGTTAGTGAACTGTAAGTGTCCCTTACCCTTAAATGCTGCTGCTGGAGCCGTCTTTCTACAGTACGTTTACTAACTCCTAACTTGTTTGCCATATCACTGACCTTAAAATAATTTTCAAGAAAAAAAACTAGCGTTTCCAGCGGAATCGAAACTGCTGGTCGACCTAAACAACCTTGCTCCATCGTCGGCTTCACTGTTAACTGGCTTTGATCCGTGTCCGAAATAGATTGACAAAGGTACACAGCAGCTTCTAAGAGCTTCTACAATACCCGTTTTTAATACCAGCTAATGTCATCAGCAGTCACACATCAGTACTGATACATCAGGCGTCCTTCTTCCCTAGCACCATACATGTAAGTCTATGGAACCAGCTCCCAGAATGTGTCGTCACAGCCCCATCTCTAGAGATGTTTAAGACCGAGCCAGGGCTGTACAACTAATTTTTTTAGCCACTAGTCCGGGACTAGTCACCCTGTCAAAAGTGACTAGTCCCAAATAAATTGTGACTAGTCCCAAAAAATGGACACAGGTTACAATTCATTAAACACATTAATGGTAACAATCCTTAATCTGAATATTTTCCTTATTTTTAACACGGAAAAAGTTCAACAAACTCATTTTTGAAATGTAAACCTTAGCACTGCCGAATACGAAATCAAACCGATTATGTATACCAGTTCGTTTTGTTTTTATTTCATTTTTTGTCAACTCAATTCTTCGAACGTAATTAGTACACTAACTATGCACAAACCGTTACACCATCCGCCTTTCATGTCTGTTACAATTACGCACAACAATACACTGAGAAACAATAACAAATCACACCTACCGTTTCAGGTAATTACGTGACGCTAAAATATGAACAATCGCCTTTCGAAGTTAATTTACACGCGGGATATAAAACCATGAAATTGTGAAATCCTTTTTAAGAGATATATTGATTTCAACATTGTTCTGTATTTGATAAATTATTAGAGTAGAATGTTCGCAGTTTTTCTCAAGGACACCATTACGGTAGTATCCCTGCAACCCCGCCCCTCATCCTACCCCCACCACCCTCCATACCGTATTGATTAAGTTGTATATAGCTGCGAATGCGCAGTTTTAGCAAATTCGATTTATTTCATCATTTTAGAAGCGAGAGAAAAAAAAAAAAAAAGCATGTACGCGTAAATACATCTTTCCTCTGTAGATATGTAAAGTATAAAAAAAATCGGAGGGAAGTACTTTTTCCCCCGAAAATTAAAGAAGTACACCGTAATCGCTTACAGGGGCTCTACCTATATCTTTTTGTCCACCAATTGATATAAACTTTACTAAATTATAAAGAGAACTATGAAAAAAGGTAAATGGCAATAATTTTACCCCATGTAATATGCGTTTGGCTGGGGAAAAGATCGGATTTTTGAAATTGTATTCGTAATTGTTTTAGGCAAGCATATTGCGGAGATTTTCCGATCTTATTCGTTTACAATCGGAACTGCCTCGTCGGATTGGCGAAGAGTTCCGATCGATTCGTTTACTATCGGAAATGCGCCGAATAGTTTGTAATCGCATTGCGCATGTCCGAGAAAATCGTAAAATCTCGTAGTTCTCCGGCAGGAATAAACGGCTGGGCAGCATTTTATTCAAGATATTGTTTTGATCATAATTAATAATTTACAGAACTGGAATACTAACCATGTTTCTTCTTAGAATACTCATAAAATAGCTTTGTGTACATATAAATGCAGTAATATTGAGTATTTAATATTTTACATTAAAAATCGCGTAGATATAGGTAGTGCCTCTTTAAATACGCCGAATCGACGTTCCAAATCGATGTTCGCACGGAATAAAATTGTGGAATTATGAATTCATTTATAAAGATAAATCGATTTCAGCATTGTTCAGTAGTTGTTATAATATTGATGTAGTATGTTCAAAGTATTTATGAGAGCAACATTACGGTAGTATCCCTCCAACCCCATCGGCTTCCCCCCTCCAACCCGTACACACACTACGTTGTGTATTGCTGAGAATGCGACTTTTATTCAAATCGATTTATTTCGTCATTTTAGAAGCGAGAATAAAAACCAAATCATATAGATACATCTCTCCTCTGTATATATGTAGAATTTCAATAAACGGAGACAAGTTCTAATTAAGTAACAGGACCGTCCGACCCAAAGACGGCAACATTCATATTCATTAAGGAAAGACGACCGGCTACAGAAACAATTAAATAATTTCGTTATGTAAACACATATATTTAAAATGTATGTGTCCATGTATTTTACACTAAATTCTTGATCTATACATGCTTTGGGTTTATGTCAGAGTGGCCAATTTATTTTAACAAACAATGTTGCAACGGTATATCGGACAATGAAATCATGATGGCGGCAACATACGTTGCAGAGTTAATTTTCGAAATCAGAAAAAGCGATAAACTAATATTAATTTAACAGGCAGAAAGAAGTATATTCTTTTAACTGTTTTTTTAAAACTGAGGGGGCGACTCGAGTTTTAAAGAAAGCAAGATTGGCATGTGTCCCTTTAACCATGGATATATATGTACGTGTAGATCTATGCTTTAACCAAGTAAATAAATGACTGACGAGTAACAGACATGCTACTGTCAGTAACAAACATGATTATGTGTAGACTCGAAGATTTCACAACATAAACATGTGGCCATGACATTGTGTCATTGGAGCACTTGCCAGTTTTGTGGTGTTGTGAAGCAATGTACGCGTGAATCCAAAAAGTGCGGGTCGTTTATATTTATAGGGCATATATAGTTATATATATAAATTTATATATATTATTCTTTTATATTTATATGGTCCCAGAACGCAGTCATACTCACTACTATATTGAAAGTAAATACTGAATATACATGTGCGGTGCGTTACGATCTGTAGTATTTGAAAACAGACATATTAAACATTTCCCTGAACATATATAACGATGATAAATACTATATTCATGGAATTATTTTTTCCTGAAAAAAAAATACATGTTTGTTTTCAGCAGTTGAAATCTACTGGATTCTGCGAATATTGCTACTTTGAAAATTTGAATACGTCTGTTTTCATCAAATAGCATGTTTTGTTTGTTTTAATATATATATTTTTTAATTTATGATTTAAAAAAAAATGGATGATCGGAATATGTTTTACACATTGTTGAATCCTGTAAATTGAAAACAAGTGGTGGTTTGGTTCACAGGCGACAGTATCGGTGAACAAAACCACTTGTTTTACCGGATTCGACATTGTGCAAGAAAATATTCATATATTATACCATTAATATTATAACATGTGTGTTGTAACATATGCTTATCCTTGGATAGTGGATGTCTGCAGGGAATTTGAACTTTTACCTAAAAATCAAACGATCATCCTCTTTCCACTGTCCACCAATGAAGTTTCATGAAATTTGCTTTAGGTAAGAGGAAAAACTGTGTGGGCAATACTTTTTATTTTCCGTTCATGGTAACGGACCATTCAACTACTGACTTCAAAATAAACAGGGATTATCATTTTGCCAAAGGCAGTCAAAGTATGAAGTTTTATGAAATTAGCTTCAGAGAAAGTAATAAAGAGTTTGATTGCGGACACGATTTTTCATGATCAAGTCACTGTGACGTTGATCTCAGATTTACTGACCTCAATATTAATAGGGATCATACTCTTACCAAAGGCAGTCAACCCATGCCGTTTGAATATATTTCATGATCGTTTCAGGGTGATATTGACCTGTGACCTATTAACCTCAAAATCATCAAACGGCGCAGTAGTCTTATCGCAGGCAGTCAACCCATGACGTTTCAAGAGACTTCCTTCAGGAAAAGAGAAGTTACAGTGCGGACAATGCGTTTCATTATCCGGTCGGTGACCTTGACCGTTGACCCACTTAAAATCAACAGGCAATCCATCCATTAAGTTTCATGAGATTTGCTTTAGGTGCAACATTTTACATTATCATGTCACGGTGACAATGACCTTTGACCTAATGACCTCAAAATCAAAAGGCATCATTCTCTCACCAAATGCACTCAAACCATGAATTTTGCTTCTGGGGAAGTGGACAGTGCAGACAAGGTTTTTCATAATCATTATTGGGTCACGGCGCCCTTGATCTTCAATATTTGGTATGCACATACTGATGCTTCGTACAAAGTTTCGTCAAAATCCAACAAGTAGCGCAGACACGATTTGTGACGGACGAACGGAAAGGCCAAATATAATCTGTCTTACCTATCACTTTGTGGTGGAAGACATAATTGTAAAGACAATATGTTAGTTCATACGTATACTTTATTAAGCAAATAACTGAGCGAACATACACTTCAGCATTGACTCTGGCCAGTGGTGTACATGGAGTCTTCTTCCACATGACGTGCAGACTGAAAGAAAAAAAAAAGACATAGAATAAAAAGTTAATATAAGTCGAGCAGAGTATTCAATTTGAATCAGGTGTTGCGAGGGGGATATAGGGCATGTTTAGGGGAATGGGACTGTTTACAATTTAATTATTGTTTAACGCCTCATCAACACGTTGTTTAGGTTATTTCGAGCCGTCCCAAAGAGAGGAGGAAAGATACATAGGCATCCAGGAACCCTGTCCTACGCTTACTACCGATTAGATACCTATGGTTCGTTAACGTGCTTGGAGGACAGACTCCGATACACAGGACCATCCGGTTTACGTTCCCATCAGACGAACGGGACTAGCAGGACACATCGAAGTAACCCAGTGGCGCCAGTAAGAATTGAATCCGTGATCACTGGATTCAAAGCCGATATGCTATAAACGTCCCTTGACCAAAACTGAGTAAATGGCACATCAAGTAAAGGGTCAATACATATTATATTGTGTATCATACGAGTATATGATTGAACTGACATGATTATAGAACAATTATAATGTATTTTTCACCCAACAGTACAGCAAGAATCTATTATAAGGAAAGTTAAATCTGACAGAGGGTGCAATGCTCTATAAGCCATTTTTACTAGAAGGGGAATAAAATACAAGTCTTGCCAAAAATCTAAAATTATTACATTTTACACGTTTTGTTCATAGGATATTTTACTTTAATGACTTAGTAAGGTCATTTTACATGGGGAGAAAACATTAATATACAACTATTTTTTTTCTCTCTCAAAACCTGGTGATGCCGCTAGTTTTAGAAATAAAACATGATTAAATAGGGCAGTTGAGAAGACACTTTTGTAGATGTGTGGTCTGTTCTGATGTGAAAATGTGTAAAACAGACACAAGATTGGAAATTTGCTCTGTGTCCCTTTAATAAATTGGGGACCAATCACATAGACCATAATCATATTGTAATTAGTTGATGTTAAAGGGACACACGGCAATCTTGAAGTATTTATCAAGCTTTAACATTAGCATCTCCATTTGTTAACCTGGTAACATTTTAAATTTAAACCTGCTTGCATTAAAAGTTAAATAAAAGTGTTTCATTTTGTCTTCGTTATTCTATCAAATACTTAAATATATTATAGGTGCACCATTATCAACAGTAAGTAATGTGTAAAACTATTTCTTCTGAACTATTCTAATAAATAATATTAATGATGCACAAATGCAAACTATGCAGAAAGATTACCCGAACTCCAGAAGTTTTAAACAAATAAAGACTGCCTAGTGTCCCTTTAACACAACTTGTTTTCGCATGTATCCAGTACATGTAGTTTACACGAGCTCATATGACAATCACGCTTTATCACTGAAAACATTTTTTACTCTAACTTTGAACAGCACCGTGCAAGCATAACATAAGCTCCATTTAAAGCACTACACAAGTGCAAACAATTTTTAAAAAGGCTCTCACCTCCATATGATCCAATGGCATTTAATACGGCTTGACATTCTGAAGTCGTCAGTATCAATTCACTTAGAGCTGCTCAAGGGCACGATTCACATTTGAGGCCTCTCTGAAAACAATATCAATCCAATGTCAATGATCAAACAGACATAGTATATCCTTTGTTATACATAATGTAACATATTTAAAAAAGAAAAGATAAAAGAAGAACTAAATTGAATAAAGCATGAATACTACTTGTGCTCAATAACACGGTTAATGTAATAAAAACATCTCTCATCATTCATTATACATGTAAAATATAATGTAGCCTAACTGGAGATCCATTAAAAACATTGTTCCACTTTCACAGCATATTTCCATCCCATGGAATAGTCATTTCTTTTGAGACACACTGGAGCAAGCGTAGTAGCTCCACCTCCTTAAAGGCTTTTAAGTGAAGTGTACTTTCTCGAAATTGCGTTGTTTATTTCGCAACAGAAAGTATGTAGTAAATGTAAATAAATGAAAATTCAAAATCACTTCCTTGCCTCAAAACATTACTGTACATAAATATGAATCTGACCGATTTCAGTCAAATGTTTATGGCAGTTTACATTGTTTCAATGGTAGTTGTATCGGGTTATGTATTCACGAATGTGCGAGAAAATGGGAATAACATAACGCTAACAATTTACATTCATGCATCTGAGGGGTGGTGGTGGGAGGGGTGGGGATGGAGGGGGTTTCTAGTTTCCTTACCCCTCCTTGTTTTCGGTATGCTAGCTCCATCTAGCATTGATAGCATTTCTACTAGTTATTGTTTTATTCCACGAAACGTTCTACAGTTTACTGTACATCCAGTTACTGGAAAGATCGGAGTACAGGAAAAACACTTATAGTGATTATGAACTTTCTATTATGCAGCATGTACAGTATACACCACTTTTTAAGGCACTGTATTTGGCCACTGTATTTGGCCGATCTAAAAGTGGTGTGTACTGTTTATTAACAAACACATTGAATGACAAAACAAATACGTTGATCATGGACCTCCAGCAGCAGACAGTAAACCCAAATCCAACTTTCACCAACATGTCAATTTCACGTGTCAAGTTATGTCACGGTGACCTGTCAGTCACCAACACTGCATCGTGTATACACATAATGGGACGTTATTTCGTCCGGTAAGGTATTAGTTTTTACATAATCTACGGTATGAAACACTGTACGCGTGTTGTTAGACTCCATAGGTACCCGGCCGTAGTGCTCGGCGATGTAGCGCGCCCAATTTCGGGTGTAAAAAAATGGCGTCTGTTTTAATTGAAAATTCGTAAAATAGTCCGTAAAATACAAAGAAATAGTCGATGTTCGCGGAGTTAAGATGCGAACAGAACTGATATGTTATAGGTCCGCGGCGTTCCTACTGATAAGCGAGTGCAATTAAAGGATTACGTTGAGAAGTGTGCTGGGGTTGTTTTATGACAGGTGGTGGCCTACATTGTTAATTGGACAAATCTGGGACTGAAATCTTTCAAACAGTGACACGCCCGACTTTCTCTTTTTTTAAAATTGGACTAGTCCGGGACTGAAATCTTTGAAAAAGTGACAATCCCGACTTTGGTTTTGGACTAGTCCCGGTGTAACGGGAAAATACTGGACCGAGAAAAACCTGGACGGAAGCTACACTGCGCATGCACGTATTACTTTCGGCTAAATATAACAAAACTGTCTATAGGGAGCATCTCAAAGGTTAAAGTCAATGCAAATGCAGAAGAATCATAGAAGCTGCCAGTGGGAACATCGCATACTTTCCCTTATTATTTTGTACGATGACTGCATTAATATAATAGTCTGGATGAACTTAAAGGCGCACCAACACATAAACGGTTATATGGCGCCTAATAGGCATGAACATGCCAGGCTCACCCTCCATGTACATGGAGATAAGAAATGGAGAACGGGCCTAGACCTTCTCACCTTGAACGTCAGAGTTGCTGCAAATTCTACTGTAGACCGTGGAACTCCATTTACGCTGGAGACACGTTTATTGTTTTTCTGCAACTGCTCTTAGTGATGTGGGCAAGATGGCACCTGAAACAATGCATGATGAAGACCTTTAATGAGCATGAACAAAATATGACAAAATGAATATGAATCTGGGTCGGTGGGTGGGGGGAGGGGGTAGGTGGTGGGGGGGGGGGGGGGTCCTACCCCTCTGCATGTGAAGGTGTGTTTGCAGTTGCAGCGGTTCTATTCTACCCCGGCAACCTAACGGGGAGCTGGATAGTTGACATTAATGTAGTTGTATACAAACTCATTATATAATTAATTCTTACGTCAGCCTCATTAATAGTATAACCAATAACACTCTATTAAATAAAAGCGGTACCATTCTTAGAGGAAAATAACCGCTGGGAAATAACTGGACACAGCCGGGAAAAAAACTGGACATTATTGTGCATCTCAATAATATGTTATCATATCACATCTAAAATGTTTTCCCGCCAATCTCTCATGCCAACCTCACTAATGAGGCAATAGTATAACCAATAACACGCTATTAAATCAGAGCGGTACCATTGTTACAGGACAATAACCGGCGGGAAATAACTGGACACATCCGGGAAAAAACTAGACCATATTGTGTATCTCAATAATATGTTATCATATCTCAACTCCAATGTTTTCCCGCTCATCCCTCATGTCAATCTCATTAATGAGGCAATAGTATAACCAATAACACTCTCTTAAATCAGAGCGGTACCGTTGTTAGAGGAAAATTACCGCCGGGAAATAGCTAGACACAGCCGCGAAAAAACTGGACATTATTGTGTAGCTCAATAAAGTGTTATCATATCTCGACTCCAATGTTTTTCGCTCATCCCTCCTGTCAACCTCATTAATGAAGCAATAGTATAACCAATAACACTCCATTAAGTCAGAGCGGTACCGTTGTTACAGGAAAATAACCGCGGGAAATAACTGGACACAGCCGGGAAAAACCTGGACATTATTGCTTATCTCAACAATATGTTATCATATCTCAACTCCAATGTTTTCCCGCTCATCCCTCATGTCAACCTCATTAGTGAGGCAATATTATAACCAATTATACTCTATTAAATCAGAGCGGTGCCATTGTCACAGGAAAATAACCGCCGGGAAATAACTGGACACAGACGGGGAAAAAACTGGACATATTGTGTATCTCAATATGTTATCATATCTCATCTCCAATGTTTTCCCGTTCATCTCTCATGCCAACCTCACTAATGAGGCATAGTATAACCAATAACACTCTATTAAAACAGAGGGGTACCATTGTTAAAGAAAAATAACCGCCGGGAAATAAATGGACACAGCCGGGAAAAAACTGGACATTATTGTGTATCTCAATAATATGTTATCATATCTCAACTCCAATGTTTTCCCGCTCATCCCTCATGCCAACCTCAATAATGAGGCAATAGTATAACAAGTAACACTCTCTTAAATCAGAGCGGTACCATTGTTACAGGAAAATAACCGCGGGAAATAACTGGACACAGCCGGGAAAAACCTGGACATTATTGCTTATCTCAACAATATGTTATCATATCTCAAATCCAATGTTTTCCCGCTCATCCCTCATGTCAACCTCATTAGTGAGGCAATATTATAACCAATTATACTCTATTAAATCAGAGCGGTGCCATTGTTACAGGAAAATAACCGCCGGGAAATAACTGGACACAGACAGGGAAAAAACTGGACATATTGTGTATCTCAATATGTTATCATATCTCATCTCCAATGTTTTCCCGTTCATCTCTCATGCCAACCTCACTAATGAGGCATAGTATAACCAATAACACTCTATTAAAACAGAGGGGTACCATTGTTAGAGGAAAATAACCGCCGGGAAATAAATGGACACAGCCGGGGAAAAAATGGACATTATTGTGTATCTCAATAATATGTTATCATATCTCGACTCCAATGTTTTCCCGCTCATCTCTCATGCCAGCCTCCCTAATGAGGCAATAGTATAGCCAACAACACTCTATTAAATCAGAGCGGAACCATTGTTACAGGAAAATAACCGCCGGGAAATAACTGAACACAGCCGGGGAAAACTGGACATTATTGTGTATCTCAGTAATAGGTTATCATATCTCAACTCCAATGTTTTCCCGCTCATCCCTCATGTCAACCTCAATAATGAGGCAATAGTATAACAAGTAACACTCTCTTAAATCAGAGCGGTACCATTGTTAGAGGAAAACAACCGCCGGGAAATAACTGGACACAGCCGGGAAAAAATTAGACATTATTGTGTATCTCAATAATATGTTATCATATCTCATCTCCAATGTTTTCCCGCTCATCTCTCATGCCAACCTCACTAATGAGGCAATAGTATAACCAATAACACACTAATAAATCAGAGCGATACCATTGTTACAGCAACATAACAGCCGGGAAATAACTGGACACCGCCGTGGAAAAAATGGACATTATTGTGTATCTCAATAATATGTTATCATATCTCGACTCCAATGTTTTCCCGCTCATCTCTCATGCCAGCCTCCCTAATGAGGCAATAGTATAGCCAACAACACTCTATTAAATCAGAGCGGAACCATTGTTACAGGAAAATAACCGCCGGGAAATAACTGAACACAGCCGGGGAAAACTGGACATTATTGTGTATCTCAGTAATAGGTTATCATATCTCAACTCCAATGTTTTCCTGCTCACCCATCATGTCAACCTCATAAATGATGCAATAGTATAAACAATAATACTCTATTAAATCAGAGCGGTACCATTGTTACAGGAAAATAACCGCCGGGAAATAACTGGACATAGCCGGGAAAAAAATGGACGTTATTGTGTATCTCAATAATATGTTATCATATCTAATCTCCAATGTTTTCCCGTTCATCCCTCATGTCAACCTCATTAGTGAGGCAATATTATAACCAATTATACTCTATTAAATCTGAGCGGTGCCATTGTTACAGGAAAATAACCGCCGGGAAATAACTGGACACAGACGGGGAAAAAACTGGACATATTGTGTATCTCAATATGTTATCATATCTCATCTCCAATGTTTTCCCGTTCATCTCTCATGCCAACCTCACTAATGAGGCATAGTATAACCAATAACACTCTATTAAAACAGAGGGGTACCATTGTTAAAGAAAAATAACCGCCGGGAAATAAATGGACACAGCCGGGAAAAAACTGGACATTATTGTGTATCTCAATAATATGTTATCATATCTCAACTCCAATGTTTTCCCGCTCATCCCTCATGCCAACCTCAATAATGAGGCAATAGTATAACAAGTAACACTCTCTTAAATCAGAGCGGTACCATTGTTACAGGAAAATAACCGCGGGAAATAACTGGACACAGCCGGGAAAAACCTGGACATTATTGCTTATCTCAACAATATGTTATCATATCTCAAATCCAATGTTTTCCCGCTCATCCCTCATGTCAACCTCATTAGTGAGGCAATATTATAACCAATTATACTCTATTAAATCAGAGCGGTGCCATTGTTACAGGAAAATAACCGCCGGGAAATAACTGGACACAGACAGGGAAAAAACTGGACATATTGTGTATCTCAATATGTTATCATATCTCATCTCCAATGTTTTCCCGTTCATCTCTCATGCCAACCTCACTAATGAGGCATAGTATAACCAATAACACTCTATTAAAACAGAGGGGTACCATTGTTAGAGGAAAATAACCGCCGGGAAATAAATGGACACAGCCGGGGAAAAAATGGACATTATTGTGTATCTCAATAATATGTTATCATATCTCGACTCCAATGTTTTCCCGCTCATCTCTCATGCCAGCCTCCCTAATGAGGCAATAGTATAGCCAACAACACTCTATTAAATCAGAGCGGAACCATTGTTACAGGAAAATAACCGCCGGGAAATAACTGAACACAGCCGGGGAAAACTGGACATTATTGTGTATCTCAGTAATAGGTTATCATATCTCAACTCCAATGTTTTCCCGCTCATCCCTCATGTCAACCTCAATAATGAGGCAATAGTATAACAAGTAACACTCTCTTAAATCAGAGCGGTACCATTGTTAGAGGAAAACAACCGCCGGGAAATAACTGGACACAGCCGGGAAAAAATTAGACATTATTGTGTATCTCAATAATATGTTATCATATCTCATCTCCAATGTTTTCCCGCTCATCTCTCATGCCAACCTCACTAATGAGGCAATAGTATAACCAATAACACACTAATAAATCAGAGCGATACCATTGTTACAGCAACATAACAGCCGGGAAATAACTGGACACCGCCGTGGAAAAAATGGACATTATTGTGTATCTCAATAATATGTTATCATATCTCGACTCCAATGTTTTCCCGCTCATCTCTCATGCCAGCCTCCCTTATGAGGCAATAGTATAGCCAACAACACTCTATTAAATCAGAGCGGAACCATTGTTACAGGAAAATAACCGCCGGGAAATAACTGAACACAGCCGGGGAAAACTGGACATTATTGTGTATCTCAGTAATAGGTTATCATATCTCAACTCCAATGTTTTCCTGCTCACCCATCATGTCAACCTCATAAATGATGCAATAGTATAAACAATAATACTCTATTAAATCAGAGCGGTACCATTGTTACAGGAAAATAACCGCCGGGAAATAACTGGACATAGCCGGGAAAAAAATGGACGTTATTGTGTATCTCAATAATATGTTATCATATCTAATCTCCAATGTTTTCCCGTTCATCCCTCATGTCAACCTCATTAGTGAGGCAATATTATAACCAATTATACTCTATTAAATCTGAGCGGTGCCATTGTTACAGGAAAAAAAACGCCGGGAAATAACTGGACACAGACGGGGAAAAAACTGGACATTATTGTGTATTTCAATATGTTATCATATCTCATCTCCAATGTTTTCCCGTTCATCTCTCATGCCAACCTCACTAATGAGGCATAGTATAACCAATAACACTCTATTAAAACAGAGGGGTACCATTGTTAGAGGAAAATAACCGCCGGGAAATAAACGGATACAGCCGGAAAAAAACTGGACATTATTGTGTATCTCAATAATATGTTATTATATCTCAACTCCAATGTTTTCCCGCTCATCCCTCATGTCAACCTCATTAATGATGCACTAGTATAATCAATAACACTCTATTAAATCAGAGCGGTACCATTGTTACAGGAAAATAACCGCCGGGAAATAACTGGACACAGCCGTGGAAATAAATGGACATTATTGTGTATCTCAATAATATGTTATCATATCTAATCTCCAATGTTTTCACGTTCATCTATAATGCCAACCTCACTAATGAGGCAATAGTATAACCAATAACACGCTATTAAATCAGAGCGGTACCATTGTTTGTTAGAGGAAAATAACCGCCGGGAAATAACTGGACACAGTCGGAAAAAAACGGGACATTATTGTGTATCTCAATATAATGTTATCATATCTCATCTCCAATGTTTTCCCGCTCATCTCTCATGTCAATCTCATTAATGAGGCAATAGTATAACCAATAAGACTCTATTAAATCAGAGCGGTACCATTGTTAGAGGAAAATAACCGCCGGGAAATAACTGGACACAGCCGGGGGAAAACTGGACATTATTGTGCAGCTCAATAATATGTTATCATATCTCGACTCCAATATTTTCGCGCTCTTGCCTCATGTTAACCTCATTAATGAGGCAATAGTATAACCAATAACACTCTCCTGAATCAGAGCGGTACCGTTGTTAGAGGAAAAAAACCTCCGGGAAATAAGTGGACACAGCCGGGAAAAAACTGGACATTATTGTGTATCTCAATAATATGTTAACATATCTCATCTCCAATGTTTTCCCGTCATCTCTCATGCCAACCACACTAACGAGGAAATAGTATAACCAATAGCATTTTATTAAATCAGACACACTAACGAGGAAATAGTATAACCAATAGCATTTTATTAAATCAGAGACCATTGTTAGAGGAAAGTAACCGCCTAGAAATAACTGGACACAGCCGGGAAAAAACTGGACATTATTGTGTATCTCAGTAATATGTTACCATATCTCATCTGCAATGTTTTCCCGCTCATTTCTCATGCCAACCTCACTAATGAGGCAATAGTATAACTAATAACACACTATTAAATCAGAGCGGTACCATTCTTACAGCAACATAACCGCCGAGAAATAACTGGACACAGCCGGGAAAAAAATGGACATTATTGTGTATCTCAATAATATGTTATCATATCTCATCTCCAATGTTTTACCGCTCATCTCTCATGCCAACCTCCCTAATGAGGCAATAGTATAACCAATAACACACTATTAAATCAGAGCGGTACCATTGTTACAGGAAAATAACCGCCGGCAAATAACTGGGCACAGCAGGGTAAAAACTGGACATTATTGTGTATCCCAATAATATGTTATGATATCCCATCTCCAATGCTTTCCCGCTCATTCCTCATGTCAGACTCATTAATGAGGCAATAGTATAACCAATAACACTCTATTAAATCAGAGCAGTACCATTTATAGAGGAAAATAACCGCCGGGAAATAACTGGACACAGCCGGGAAAGAACTGGACATTATTGTGTATCTCAATAATATGTTATCATAGCTCATCTCCAATGTTTTCCCGCTCATCTCTCATGAAAACCTCACTAATGAGGCAATAGTATAACCAATAACACTCTATTAAATCAGAGCGGTACAATTGTTACAGGAAAATAACCGCCGGGAAATAACTGGACACAGCCGCAAAACACTGGACATTATTTTGTATCGCAATAATATGTTATCATATCACATCACCAATGTTCTCAAGCTCATCTCTCATGCCAACCTCACTAATGAGGCAATAGTATAACCAATAACACACTATTAAATTAGAGCGGTACCACTGTTACAGGAAAATAACCGCTGGCAACTAACTGGACACAGCCAGGAAAAAACTGTACATTATTGTGTATCTCAAAAATATGTTATCATATCTCATCTCCAATGTTTCTCCGCTCATCTCTCATGCCACCCTCACTAATGAGGCAATAGTATAACCAATAACACTGTATTAAATCAGAGCGGCACCATTGTTAGAGGAAAATAACCGCCGGGAAAAAACTAGACAGTATTGTGTATCTCAATAATATGTTATCATATCTCATCTCCAATGTTTTTCCGCTCAACTCTCATGCCAACCTCACTAATGAGGCAATAATGTAACCAATAACACTCTATTACATCAGAGCGGTACCATTGTTAGAGGAAAATAAACACCGGGTTATAATTGGACACAGCCTCGAAAAAACTCGACATTATTGTGTATCTCAATAATATGTTATCACATTTCATCTCCAATGTTTTCCCGTTCATCTCTCATGCCAACTTCACTAATGAGGCAATAGTATAACCAATAACACTCTATTAAATCAGAACGGTAGCATTGTTATAGGAAAATAACCGATGGGAAATAACTGGGTACAGCCGGGAAAAAAATAGACATTATTGTGTATCTCAATAATATGTAATCATATATCATCTCCAATGTTTTGCCTCTCACCTCTCATGCCAACCTCACTAATGAGGCAATAGTATAACCAATAACACTCAGTTGAATCAGAGCGGTACCATTGTTACAGGAAAATAACCGCCCGGAAATAACTGGGCACAGCCGGGAAAAAAATGGACATTATTGTGTATCTCAGTAATATGTTATCATATCTCATCTGCAATGTTTTCCCGCTCATCTCTAATGCCAATCTCACTAATGAGGCAATTATGTAACCAATAACACTCTATTACATCAGAGCGGTACCATTGTTAGAGGGAAAAAAACGCCGTGTTATAATTGGACACAGCCGCGAAAAAACTCGACATTATTGTGTATCTCAATAATACGTTATCATATCTCATCTCCAATGAATTTCGAGGTGGCTCTGAGATCGATATTCGTTTTAAACGTACACATAGGCATTATGAATGCAGAGCTGGGTTTGAATACAGAGATGGCTCTGACATCGATATTCGGGTAAACTTATAAGACGGTATACTGAATATAGAGGTGGGTTTGAATTTCGAGCTGACTCTGAGATCGATATTCGTTGTAAACGTACACCAAGGCACTATGAATGCAGAACTGGTTTGAATTTCGAGCTGGCTCTGAGATCGATATTCGTTTTAAACGTACACCAAGTCATTTTGAATATCGAGCTGGGTTTGAATTTCGAGTTGGTTCTGAGATCGATATTCGTTTTAAACATATAACAAGGCATTTAGAATGCTTAGCTGGGTTTGTATTTCGAGCTGGCTCTGAGATTGATATTCGTTTTAAACATACACCAAGGCATTATGGATGCAGAGCTGGGTTTGAATACAGAGATGGCTCTGAGATCGATATTCGTTTTAAACATACACCAAGTTATTTTGAATGCAGAGCTGGGTTTGAATACAGAGCTGGCTCCGAGATCGATATTCGTTTTAAACATACACCAAGTCATTTTGAACGCAGAGCTGGGTTTGAATACAGAGCTGGCTCTGAGATAAATATTCGTTATAAACATACACCGATGCATTATGACTGCAGAGCTGGGTTTGAATACAGAGCGTGGCTCTGAGATCGATATTAGTTTTAAACATACACTAAGACACTATGTATGCAAAGCTGGGTTTGAATTTCGAGCTGACTCTGAGATCGATATTCGTTATAAACATACAAGAAGGCATTTTGAATGCAGAGCTGTGTTTGAATGCAGAGCTGACTTTGAAATCGATATTCGTTTTAAACTTACACCAAGGCATTATGAATGTGTAGCTGGGTTTGAATACAGAGCTGGCTCTGAGATCTATATTCGTTTTAAACATATACCAAGTCATTTTGAATATCGAGATGGGTTGGAATACTGAGCTGGCTCTGAGATCGATATTCGTTTTAAGCATACAACAAGGCATTTTGAATACAGAGCTGGGTTTGCATTTTGAGCTGGCTCTGAGATCGATATTCGTTATAAACATACAACAAGGCATTTTGAATGCAGAACTGGGTTTGAATGCAGAGATGGCGCTGAGATCGATATTCGTTTTAAACATACACCACGTCATTATAAACAAAGAATACATCGCTGGGTTTCAATTTTATCAAGAACTGCTGAAAAGATGTCAACAGTTTTTTGTTGAGACCTTTTACATCTCGACTTTATGATCACAGTTTTGTTCGGTTGTATGTGTCAGTTCATCTGTTTATTCATCTGTCCGTCCGTGTGTCAGATTTGAATTTCTTAATATCTCCTTCATTACTTGCTGGATATTGACCAATCTGCACCAGAATGTTCATTATATGGATCCAACATCACATGTACAATTTTGGGTCACTGTGACATGCTTTCGACGATATATTTGCCACGTCCAGTCTGCGCAATGACATGCGTATCGTGTTTCTTTCTCGCAGAATTTTCACCAAACTTCCCCGGAATGTTTATTATATGCATAATGTGAAAATTTTCGGGTCACTGTGCTCTACTTTTGACAAAATTATGGTCACGTCCGGTCTCCGCTTTGATATGCATCCCCCACTGTTAATGACATAATTTAATATATCTTGGGATTGACATTGGTGTTGGTTAAATAAAAAACCCGGACCTTTAAGTCCTTCTAGTCTTAATTAAGGATCTCCAACCCCTGTACTATCAAGTGTGTGCAAATGAAGTCCTCTGGTTCAAAACTGGTCAAGCCCAGGGGTCTTAAGTGTGAAAATGGATATTTTGCTGTTCCTTAAATAGAAAAGTGATTTCCTCTCAATACCTTTTGTTAGGGATAATATATTGCGATGGCACTTGCTATGTAGGTAGCTCATACGGAAAGTAGACGTGGGATTGTAGGTCGAAGTCGCTGTTACTAAAAACAGAGAAATGGTTTCATCTTAATACATTTTAATTGTTAGGAATGAGATAAGGCAACAGAACTTGATTTGTATGTAGCTTATATGGGATAAAAGCTTCGGATTGCATTTGAGGTCACTGGGGTCAAGGTCATGGTTGCTGTTATTGAAAATAGAAACATGGTTTCCGCCCGATAACTTTTGTTAGGATTGAAATATTATGACGAAACTTGCTGTGTATGTAGCTTATATTGAATGGAAATTAGGATTTCAATTGAGGTCACTGGGGTCAAAGTCAAGGTTGTTGTAACTGAAAATAAAATAATGATTCCCGGTAATAACTTTTGTTAGGAATGAGATATTGTGATGAAGCTTGCTGTGTTGGAAGTTATAATATTATGGAAAGGAAGCTTGTATTGCATATGCGGTCACTAGGGCCAAGGTAAAGGTCACTGATACTAAAAATAGAAAAATGGTTTCCACTCCATAATTTTTGATAGCATGATATATTGCTGTGTATGTAGCTCATATGGGAAGAAAGCGTCGGTTTGCATTTGAGGTCACTGGGGTCATGGTCACTGTTATTAAAACTAGAAAAATGATATCCGCTCAATAACTTAAGTTAGGAATGAGATATGTGAAGCAAACTTGCTATGTGCTTCTATGGAAAGGAAGCTTTGAGGTCACTGGCATCAAGGTTAAGGTTACTGTTAATAAAATAGAAAAAATGGTTTCCGAGCAATGACTTTAGTTAGGAATAAGATATTGAAAAGAAACTTGCTGCGTGGGTAGCTTATATGGAAAGGAAGCTTGGTCACTGGGATCAAGGACAAGGTCACTGTTAGTAAGAAAAATGTTTGCTGCTCAATAACTTTAGTCAGGAATGAGATATTGCTGTGTATGTAGCTTATATGGAAAGAAAGATTGATGTTTGCATTTGATGTCAATTGGGTCAAGGTCAATGTTTCTAAAATCAGAAAATAAATTGGGGTAGTAACTTTTGTAATGAATCAGATATTGAAAATCTGATACGGAAACGAAGCTTGGGATTGCATATGAAGTCACTGGGGTCAAGGTCAAGGTCACTGCTACTAAATATAACCTTTTCTCTTACTATTTGTGAAGCCCATCATGTTCAGGGCCAAAATATTCGGGGCCATTTTGGCCCTCTTGTTTCTTTTTTCCAGTCATTTAAAAGGCCTCAAATCGAGCTCGCTGTTGCCCGACAGCTCTTGCCTTTGTTATCGTGAACACGCAGATTCAAGTCGGTGAAAACAACAACACGCATACCTCCAAGTATTATTTTTTCTCAAGCACAGCACTTAAATAATCATTCAAGTGAGCTACGCCCCTGATGCACTTGTTACCATTCTTCAACTTTCTCGGAAAATGATTTTGAGGTTCTCAACAATATATTGACATCATGGCTCAGCTCACCTGAGCTATTTGGATAATTCTTCGTTCGTCTAAAAATGACATCCGTTACCAAAATACAAGGCTTGTGGCGACGACACCCGTTACCAAAATACAAGGCTAGTGGCGACGGCATCCGTTACCAAAATACAAGGCTTGTGGCGACGCCATCCGCTACCAAAATGCAAGGTTTGTGGGACGACACCCGTTACGAAAATACAAGGTTTGTGGCGACGACATCCGTTACCAAAATACAAGGCTTGTGGCGACGACATCCGTTACCAAAATACAAGGCTTGTGGCGACGACACCCGTTACCAAAATACAAGGCTTGTGGCGACGATACCCGTTACCAAAATACAAGGATTGGCGCGACAATGTGTGGCAATACTGCAGCAAAGTTGCAGCAACGTTCCGGCGACATGTTATAGCAAAATTCCGGCGACATGTTACAGCAACATTCCGGCAACATGTTACAGCAACGTTGCCACAATATCGCTTTTTGTATGTAAATTAGTTTCTGGCGACATTTCTGAAAAAATTTCTAACAAGGCTGATGCAATATTGAAAAATATCCCTTCACTCTGATGATTCATGATGGAGGCAGATGTCTCTCCCTTCACTCTGATGATTCATGATGGAGGCACGTGTCTCTCCCTTCACTCTGATGATTCACGATGGAGGCATGTGTCTCTCCCTTCACTCTGATGATTCATGATGGAGGCATGTGTCTCTATACCTTCACTCTAATGATTCATGATAGAGGCACGTGTCTCTTAATCATGCGTTTACAACTTTTACAACATTTTATACTTTACAACATTTAATATGTTGCAAGAAAATCGCCAGAGATGTAATTGCCGCTAGCCGCAACAATATATATATGCAAAAAACTCTGTTCTGGCGATAAAAACTTGTTGCTGCACAACATTGCTGTAACATTGCAGCAATGTTGTTGAAACAAAATCATTTTGGTAAGGGATGACAATAAACACATCAATATAAGAAATGTGGCAGATACTTCACAGTACACATAACCTAGTGACCTTGTGGTTTTTTTTATATATAGAACTTTTATGGAAACAACATACTTAAAATATTTCTGGAGCGTTACTCGAACATTGATCAGAGAATCTTTATGATTCAACTTTCCAGATTACTTGATACAACATTATATAAGGGGCAATACTTTTTGTCCTTTTACTTCATCTGATTTTTACCAAACTGCCAGATTTTTGGTATTGTGGGGCTATATAAGAAGTTAGAAAACAAAATATTAGACTGACTATTTTTATAAACCACTACGAATGTGGAGTGAGCATATAGATTTACCCGTCTGTCTGTCTGTCTGTAAGACTGCCTGACTGTCTATCTTTCCGCCCAAAGTCTAACATTGAAGCTTTTATGGGATGCCGATTGAACGGGCGTCTGTCCCTCGTCCGTCATCCGTCTGTTGTTAACTTAATGCCATACCGGTATTCTGCTTTGTGAACACTAGCAAATTCATTTTGTGTTTGATCTTTATCAAAACTTAGCCAGATTGTTTATATCAATTCAAGTTGATTATTTTGAAAAAGGCGTTTGTGCCTTGTGAACACTCTAGCACTTTTATTTTGGATTTAATTTTTGCCAAACTTTGTCACCTGTCTTTATTATGAAAAAAAACTCAAACAAGTTTGAAAACCAGCCCGATCGAAATAGCAATACCAGCGTTGTGGCACTTGTTTTACTGAAAAATGTCATATTCCACCTTGCGAACATTGCACCTTTGTTTTGTATTTGATCTTTATCAAACTTGGCCAGTTTGTTAATATTATGGGAGCTCAGACAAGCTGAATACCAGCTAGATTGAATTAATAACACAGGAGTTATAGTCCTTGATTTATTGAAAAATATCCATGTTTTGTTTATATTTGATCTTTACCAAACTTTGCCAGATTGTTGAAATTTATGAATTTGTTTGGACAAGTTTGAAAATGGCTGATCGATCAGATTAGTAACACCACAGTTATTGTCCTTGGTGTATTGAAAAATGTTATATTTTGATTCGTTAGTGCTCTAGGTCCTTCATTTTTGTCAGATTTTGGCCAATATACGGCAGGTTGTTATTATTATAAAAAGCTCAGATATGTTTGATAACTAAGACATATCGGACAAACAGCACAGTTGATGCCCTTAATTTATTTTTAAAAATGCTATATTTTTTTTTTTCAGGACTCGAGCACCACAATTATGTGTAACTGCTAAACTACTGAATAGATTCTGATAAAACTACAAAGAAATGTTTAGCATGATAAAAAAATTGTAGTGAAAGAATCCGGTCTGTAACTCAAGGTCAGTGTCACCCTTGAAGGTCAAGGTCATATGAGTCAAAACTGTGTCCCTCATAACATCTAAACTACATCAGGGGAGTATATCAGGATTTTTCTAGAAACATCTTAAATTATAAAAATGTTCCATTTCATGATAAAACACTCATATCAATGATGTTAGAACCATTTTGTTAATATCTGAACTTTGAAAACACCACATAGCTAGGACGGAATCGGACGTAAAATGCTGAAATTAACCCTGGTGCGTAATCCAGGATAGCATATATTACTGTGCAGAATCAATTTCTTTGCAAATAAGGGGTCATTTGTATACTCATTCATTATGTTTTGGCCATGTAGAATAGAAAATATTAATATTTGTATTTTTTTAGTCTGACACCTAGACCCCCATGAAAATCCTGATGTACTCCCTTTAAGGGAATTTAATAAAACTACACATGATGAGAAGGACTTGTCCTGTTCACAAATCAGGAGGTCAAATTCACACTTATTGGTCGAAGGTCAAAACTGTGTCTCATAGCCATATAATTTTAAAAGTACTGAAGAGAATTTCATGTTTTTCAAATTGCTTGAAGCTACACATGTATTTTAAAATAACTGCAGTACAAGTAAATAATGAAAACCTAAATATGTTCCATATTGGATAACTGAAAAATTATTTTTCCAAGCTGGATACATTACTGATCAGTTGGCTGTTTGAGTGAACTAAAAGGCTTATATTGAAGTCATTGTTAGAGTGAACTACTGTTCAGTTTGCTTAA
The DNA here is from genome assembly GCA_037043455.1 of Cyrtodaria siliqua. Lineage (NCBI taxonomy): Eukaryota > Metazoa > Mollusca > Bivalvia > Adapedonta > Hiatellidae > Cyrtodaria > Cyrtodaria siliqua. The sequence continues at coordinate 28,196 of JAWPHD010002647.1, forward strand.
CAATTACAGTTGTATTAAGGAACTAATCCTTTCTGAATATTTTTAGACACCTGTTTTTCGCCTTACTTGGGAAATGGTCAACTGTTGTGACTGGAAAAACTATCATTGATTGGTTAGTTTTAACTGTTGACTGAACTGCTTTTCAGTTTAATCCTTTTTTTAATCTTGCATCTCTGATCATACTGCTGAAATACTCAAAAAGGAACAGATGTGTCTGTTTGGACTCTTGATCTATATAATGATACTGAGGTGAACAAATTATACTTATAAAAAGGTATGTGGCGTTATTTTAGTGCAGTATTTATACATACAATGTATAACATGTAAGGGCAAAAAATATGTTTATAGGCTGAGCAAGTTGAGTTAATTTCTTTAAGAAACAAAAGTTTTAAAAGTTGATGTTACAAACACATAATGGATTCCATCCAGTTTTGCATAATATTAATTTGTTGTACAAAATATATGTATTATACAGATCAAATATTCTTATTTAATGGACAAGGATATAGTTTTCTTTGCAGAACCAACCTTTGGTCTTAGTTGTATCCCTGGAAGCTTGTACCACATAATTGACTAGTTTTTATCTTTTCAACTATTCAAAGAATAAGAGGGCTTTATGGTGTAATCAACCAGGTGTATGCCACTAACTTCACCTCGAGTTGTACATATAAGCTGTTTCTTGTCCTAATTCAATTAATTCTGGCTATGAGGTTCCTCAACACAGTATCAGTTCTCAAAAGCTTTTTGTGAATTCAGAAATGTTGGTTCCAATAAGCCCTGGGCTCCAACGGAACTCAACATTGTGATTAAATGGATTAAAGGGACACACTGCAGTCTAGAAGTCAAGCATAACAATTATCACCTTAGTTTATTAATCCAGTATGATTTTGACTAAATCTGCTTGCAATAAAATTTGGAGTTTTCATTTTAAGCTCGACTGTTCGAAAAACAGGCCTGCCAAAATCTAAGTGTACAATCTACGGATTTTCCATCAAAACCAAAAGTTCATGATGTAACAGCTTTACGTTCACAGTTCATCAGCTATTTCCCGAATTGGTCATGTTACGCTGTGTGTGTGGTTCTAAGGTTTATAGTCCGTCCGCCATAAAACTAATAGGACATGCTAAAGTTATTATGAGGTACACAAGTGTCGAATCAGTGGAGGTCATCCATGTAATGTTTTGAATATGTTTGGATATACAGTTAACACATAAGGACATAATTAGTTCTTTCAGTGGCATAACGACATGCGTAATGCAGCAATATCTGTGATTTCTTTAATTGGTTAGCCTAACTGAGGAAATAGAAACTCCTTGTGTGTGGTTCCACGTACTATAACAGCTGCTGCTGTGCACGATGATTATAATTTGTAAAAGAGTTGACTTTGTATTTGCATTTAGGACACATCTGTGTAGAAAAGTAAGTGCACTTCCATAAAAAAAAACAGTTGTGGCCAAGGACATTGGTTGGAGCCACAGTTGGAGCCAAGGACGTTGGTTGTAGCCTGTCATCTCAACACTGCAAATATGGTATTTATTATACTCCACTTTCACGAAGTGAAGCTGGGTTTATATTGGAATCACGTTGTCTGTAAGATAGCCTCGTGTTCCATAACAAATGTGCGTTCCATCGCCACGCGTCTCGTAACACATTGTTTGTCCTGTTGCGTCACATCCCGTAGCGTTACATCCCGTTGCGTCGCTTCCCGGGATAAGTTTTTGTCAAGTCGCTTTGCGTAACGCGATTTTATTATACCACATTTTTCTCAAAGGGAAGTGGGGTCTAGTGGGGCTATAAAGGTCCGTAACATCGCGTCGCATCCCGTAACACATTTTTGTTTCGTTGCGCCCCGTAACACATTTTTGAAACGTCGCGTTACAGTCGTTGGATGGAGTCAGAAGTCACAGACATTGCATGCTGTCAGAAGTCGGACGTTGGATGGAGCCTGTCATCCCACTACTGCAACAATGGTAAGGACAAGGTTGATTCATTTTTTATTAACCATTTGTTTTCTTTTTTACATGAAGTCAAAGACGTGGCATGGAGTCAAAAGTCACAGACGTTGGTTGGAGCCTGTCATCTCAACACTGCAAAAATAGTAAGGACTAGATTGATTTATTAAGCTCCACTTTCACAAAGTGAAGTGGGGTATATATTGTAATCACCTTGTCTGCAACATAGCGTCGTGTCCTATAACCACGCGTCTCGTAACACATTTTTTTGCCCCGTTGCGCCACATCCCGTTGCGTTAAATCCCGTTGCCTCACATCCGGTAACACTTTTTTTCCGTTGCGTCGCTTCCCGGGACTCGTTGTTGCGTAACAAAATGTTATCATACCCCACTTTTCTTAAAGGGAAGTGGGGTCTACTGGGGCTATAAAGGAATCACGTTGTCCGTAACATCGCGTCGCATCGCACATTTTTATTTCGTTGCGCCCCGTAACATTTTTGCCACATCGCGTTACAGTCGTTGGATGGAGTCAGAAGTCACAGACATTGCATGCTTTCAGAAGTCGGACGTTGGATGGAGCCTGTCATTCCACTACTGCAAAAATGGTAAGGACAAGATTGATTCATTTTTTTATTGACCATTTGTTTTCTTTTTTACATCAAGTCAAAGACGTGGGATGGAGTCAGAAGTCAAAGACGTTGGTTGGAGCCTGTCATCTAAACACTGCAACAATAGTATGGACTTGATGATTTATTATGCTCCACTTTCACAAAGTGTTGTCACCTTGTCTGCAACATAGCGTCGTGTCCTATAACCACGCGTCTCGTAACACATTTTTTTGCCCCGTTGCGCCACATCCCGTTGCGTTAAATCCCGTTGCGTCATATCCGGTAACACTTTTTTTCCGTTGCCTCGCTTCCCGGGACTCGTTGTTGCGTAACGAAATGTTATTATACCCCACTTTTCTTAAAGGGAAGTGGGCTCTAGTGGGGCTATAAAGGAATCACGTTGTCCGTAACATCGCGTCGCATCGCGTCGCATCGGGTACACATTTTTATTTCGTTGCGCCCCGTAACATTTTTGCCACATCGCGTTACAGTCGTTGGATGGAGTCAGAAGTCACAGACATTGCATGCTTTCAGAAGTCGGACGTTGGATGGAGCCTGTCATTCCACTACTGCAAAAATAGTAAGGACAAGATTGATTCATTTTTTTATTAACCATTTGTTTTCTTTTTTACATCAAGTCAAAGACGTTGGATGGAGTCAGAAGTCAAAGACGTTGGTTGGAGCCTGTCATCTAAACACTGCAACAATAGTAAGGACTAGATTGCTTTATTATGCTCCACTTTCACAAAGTGTTGTCACCTTGTCTGCAACATAGCGTCGTGTCCTATAACCACGCGTCTCGTAACACATTTTTTTGCCCCGTTGCTCCACATCCCGTTGCGTTAAATCTCGTTTCCTCACATCCGGTAACACATTTTTCCGCTGCGTCGCTACCCGGGGCTCGTTGTTGCGTAACACAATGTTATTATACCCTACTTTTCTTAAAGGGAAGTGGGGTCTAGTGGGGCTATAAAGGAATCACGTTGTCCGTAACATCGCGTCGCATCGTGTACACATATTTGTTTCGTTGCGCCCCGTAACACATTTTTGCCACCTCGCGTTACAGTCGTTTGATGGAGTCAGAGGTCACAGACATTGCATGCTGTCAGAAGTCGGAGGTTGGATGGAGCCTGTCATCCCACTACTGCAAAAATGGTAAGGACAAGATTGATTCATTTTTGTATTAACCATTTGTTTTCTTTTTTACGTGAAGTCAAAGACGTGGGATGGAGTCAGAAGTCACAGACGTTGGTTGGAGCCTGTCATCTCAACACTGCAACAATAGTAAGGACTAGATTGATTTATTATGCTCCACTTTCACAAAGTTTAATCACCTTGTCTGCAACATAGCGTCGTGTCCTAGAACCACGCGTCTCGTAACACATTATTTTGCCCCGTTGCGCCACATCCCGTTGCGTTAAATCCCGTTGCGTCACATCCGGTAACACTTTTTTCCGGTGCCTCGCTTCCCGGGACTCGTTGTTGCGTAACAAAATGTTATTATACCCCACTTTTCTTAAAGGGAAGTGGGGTCTAGTGGGGCTATAAAGGAATCACGTTGTCCGTAACATCCCTGTCGCATCGAGTATACATTTGTATTTCGTTGCGCCCCGTAACACATTTTTGCCACATCGCGTTACAGTCGTTGGATGGAGTAAGAAGTCGGAGACAATGCATGCTGTCAGAAGTCGGAGGTTGGATGGAGCCTGTCATTCCACTACTGCAAAAATGGTAAGGACAAGATTGATTCATTTTTTTATTAACCATTTGTTTTCTTTTTTACATGAAGTCAAAGACGTGGGATGGAGTCAGAAGTCACAGACGTTGGTTGGAGCCTGTAATCTCAACACTGCAAATATAGTAAGGACTAGATTGATTTATTATGCTCCACTTTCACAAAGTGAAGTGGGGTATATATTGTAATCACCTTGTCTGCAACATAGCGCCGTGTCCTATAACCACGCGTCTCGCAACACATTGTTTTGCCCCGTTGCGCCACATCCTGTTGCGTCACACCCCGTAACACTTTTTTCGTTGCGTCGCTTCCCGGGACCCGTTTTTGTCAAGTCGCTTTGCGTAACACATTTTCATTATACCCCACTTTTCTCAAAGGAAAGTGGGGTCTAGTGGGGCTGTAAAGGAATCAGGTTGTCCGTAACATCGCGTCGCATCCCGTAACACATTTTTGTTTCGTTGCGCCACGTAACACATTTTTGCCACTTCGCGTTACAGTCGTTGGATGGAGTCTGAAGCCACAGACATTGCAAGGTGTCAGAAGTCGGACGTTGGATGGAGCCTGTCTGTCAGTCCACTACTGCAAAAATGGTAAGGACATTATTTATTCCTTTTTTATTAGCCATTTTTTTCTTTTTTACATGAAGTCAAAGACGTTGGATGGAGTCAGAAGTCACAGACATCTGTCCATTGCCAGCCTGTCTTCTAGATTCTAGTAGGGTCTGTGGGGCTATAAAGGAATCACGTTGTCCGTAAAATGTCGTCGCATCCAGTAACACATTTTTGCCACGTCGCGTTGCTAAAACATGTAATATCTATTCTTTTCTGATTGAAGTTGCGATCAAATCCATCAGAGGCAAAGTTGTTTTGACTGACTATGAAGCTGCAAAAACCAACCTGCTGCAGACGACACAACAGGTTACTAGAATAGATTTACTATGAAAATGTTGCTAAAACATGTGATCTCTTCTTTGCTAATTACAGATGCGCAATGTGCAACCCTGTGCAGTACTTCTGATGTCCCCCTTAAATACGGAAGTATTCCTCTCTTCTCTACATTCCCTTTCTTCTTCCTTATGTAAAAGGGACATCAGAAGTACTGCACATGTTTTTCAAACAATACAATGTCAATACGTTTCACAAACCCTTTAATTCATTTAGACAGCAATTAACACATGTAAAAGATGAAACCGATCCCTTAAAGAAATGTGGCGTGGTGTATTACATCAAATTCGAGCAATGTGACTGATTATGTTAGTGAACTGGGAAGATCTTTAGATATCAAACTTAAAGAACACGCCACAACCAGCCAGCCAGCCAGCCAGCCAGCTGAGCCAGATAGCCAGTCAGCCGAGCCAGCCAGCCAGCTAGACAGCCAGCCAACCTGCCAGCCAGCCAGCCAGCCAGCCAGCCAGTCAAGCCAGCCAGCCAGCCAAGCCAGCCAGCCAGCCAGCCAGCCAGCCGAGACAGCCAGCCAGCCGAGCCAGCCAGTTGGATGGAGCCTGTCATCCCACTACTGCAAAAATGGTAAGGACAAGATTGATTGATTTTTTATTAACCATTTGATTTTTTTTATATAGAATCAAAGACGTTGGATGGAGTCAGAAGTCACAGACGTTAGTTGGAGCCTGTCATCTCAACACTGCAAAAATGGTAAGGACAATATTGATTTATTATACAAAAGTTTGTTCCGTCGCCACTAGTCTCTTAATACATTTTTTGTCCCGTTGCGTCACATCCCCTTGCGTTATATCCCGTTGCGTCACATCCCGTAACACTTTTTTTCCTTTGCGTCGCATCCCGGGAAGTCGATTTGCGTAACACGTTTTTTATTATACCCCACCTTTCTCAAAGGGAAGTGAGGGCTAGTCGGGCTGTAACGGAATCACGTTGTCCGTAACATCGCGTCGCATCCCGTAACACATTTATTTTCGTTGCGCCACGTAACACATTTTTGCCGCGTCACGTTACAGTCGTTGGATGGAATCAGAAGCAACAGACATTGCGTGATGTCAGAAGTCGGACGTTGAATAGAGCCTGTCATCTCACGACTGCAAAAATGGTAAGGACAAGATTGATTCATTTTTATTAACCATTTGTTTTCTTTTTTACATGAAATCAAAGCCGTTGGATGGAACCTGTCATCTCAACACTGCAATAATGGTAAGGACAAGATTGAATCATTTTTCATTAAACATTTGTTTTCTTTTTTACATGAAGTCAAAGACGTGGGATGGAGTCAGAAGTCACAGACATCTGTCTATTGCCAGCCTGTCTTCCAGATTCTACATCCGTCTATTGCAATACATAGTTGCATGTATAACATATTTTGCATACGTCTTCACCAGCCTGAACCTTCCAAATTCTAAACATGTCTACATTGTAATACGTTATTCCATGTCTTTCAGATTCTACATACGTTTTCAACAGCATATATTGCAGATGCTACATCTGTCAGTTGAAATATGTATTGTCCGTCTTCCAGATTCTACATCAGTCAGTTGAAATACATATTCGTCCGTCTTCCAGAATCTATATCTCCAGCCCGTCTTCCGGATTTGTCATCTCTGGGAGCTCCACTTGTAAGTGAGAAAGTGTCAACTCCTACGGATGGCGGAAGGTATACATTACCGTTTATACCCAGGAAAATGTGGGTGGTCTGCTTCTTCCACCACTGAAAAATCATATATAGCCTAATATGTGCTGAAAATGAAGTAAAACTCCATTCAACCAACCAGATTCTACATATGTCCATTGAAATAATATTCTCCCGTCTTCCAGATTCTACATCCATTTTCTCTTCCAGTCCGTCTTCTGTGAGAATGTGTCAATTCTTAAAATGGAGTGAGGTATACAGTAATACTGTTTCTACCCAGGAAAATGAGGTATACAGTAATACTGGTTCTACCCAGGAAAATGTAGGTTGTCTGCTTCCACCGCTAATAAAACGACTGTCATATATAGCCTAAAATGTGCTGAAAATGATGTAATACATCATCCAGCCAACTAACCAGCCTGTCTGCCAGATTCTACATCCGTCTTTGCTGAAATACATCTGGATCCAGCTCGTCTTCCAGATTCTACATCCATCTTCGCTGTAATACATCTCCAACCCGTCTTCCAGATTATACATCCATCTTCACTGTAATACATCTCCAGCCCGTCTTCCAGATTCTACATCCATCTACGCTGTAATACATCACCAGCCCGTCTTCCAGATTCTACATTCATCTTTGATGTAATACATCTCCAGCCCGTCTTCCAGATTCTACATCCATCTTCGCTGTAATACATCTTCAACCCGTCTTCCAGATTCTACATCCATCTTCGCTGTAATATATCTCCAGGCCGTCTTCCAGATTCTACATCCATCTTCGCTGTAATACATCTCCAACCCGTCTTCCAGATTCTACATCCATCTTCGCTGTAATACATCTCCAGCCCGACTTTCAGATTCTACATCCATTTTTCGCTGTAATACATCTCAAACCCGTCTTCCAGATTCTACATCCATCTTCGCTGTAATACATCTCCAACCCGTCTTCCAGATTCTACATCCATCTTCGCTGTAATACATCTCCAACCCGTCTTCCAGATTCTACATCCATCTTCGCTGTAATACATCTCCAACCCGTCTTCCAGATTCTACATACATCTTCGCTGTAATACATTTTCAACCCGTCTTCCAGATTATACGCCCATCTTCTCTGTAATACATCTCCAACCCGTCTTACAGATTCTACATCCATCTTCACTGTAATACATCTCCAACCCGTCTTCCAGATTATACATCCATCTTCGCTGTAATACATCTCCAACCCGTCTTCCAGATTCTACACCCATCTTCGCTGTAATACATCTGGATCCAGCTCGTCTTCCAGATTCTACATCCATCTTCGCTGCAATACATCTCCAACCCGTCTTACAGATTCTACATCCATCTTCGCTGTAATACATCTCCAACCTGTCTTCCAGATTCTACATCCAGCTAAGCAGATAAACTAGCATCTAGATATCTGCGTAATTTATGATTACGCAAATAAATGAGCTAGGCGCAAAAGATTTTGTTCTATAGATAAAACAAAAACATTTCAGTGCGTATCGAAACATAAATATACAGTGTTTAAAATCGTGACGATCTACATTAACAATTATTCTGAGTAACTGAAGAAAAAAGAAGCATATATAAACAAATGAACCCAAATTGCAAAATCCGTGTCTAGAGCTCTTGCTAAGGGTGTCCGGGTAGCGCACTCTTTACATCAATGCAACCCGGGTTAGTTGCCCTGTCTCGGCGTTGTTATTGAGAGTCGCCCGCTCGTGTGACACGTGGGTTTTCTCCGGGTTCTCCGGTTTCCTCCCACAGCATGACAGCGTGCTGTCATGTCATCCGCGCTGTCCTCAAGAAGCCGGAAGGTTGGTAAACGGTTGTAATATAAAATGTAATTATGCTTTATATAACAACAAGTCCTAGTCAAACCTCCTCGTGGTACCAACTGGAAACTATGGATTCTCTAATCAGAAAATCTATAGGCTAAGATGACGGGTCGCAATTCAAATATACACACTAATTATATTCCATTTTTCCAAATATATACAATATATATACTGAAGCGCAAAAGAAACGCAACTCGAGAATTTCCGCTATATACTGTATATATTGCACACTTAATTCCACATAATATTCCAAAGAAATCCCAACATGTTTTGTAAAACAAATATTGCAGTTAAGTTGAGAAATGACACAACTGTGATGTTGTAGACGGTTTAATCACACTACACCTTGTAACAAGAAATTCATAAATGTTGAAGTTCCTCTTTGAAAATCTGAGTCAGTTTAGTACTGTATTTAACGTAAAGAGTTTGCAAAACTTTGCATCCTAAGTTTGCTCTCATGCTTGAGCCAAAAGCATACTCTGTCAATAATGAAACTTTGAAGGAATACTATTTGCTGTATTATGTGTTTTTTTCCTGGAAGGAAAGGTCTTACGTAGCCATGTACCATTCGATTAACATCAGCATATTGTACATACACTATTTAGCGGAAATTCCCGAGTTGCGTTTCTTTTGCGATTCAGTATATATGCGTTAAAAAATGCACCTTAATATGTTACCCTGTTAACTGAATTTAAAAACTCTCACAACTATATTTTAACTTTGCTCCTTTGAGGAATGTATGGTACGTATCACAGGAAGTTGCATATGTTGATTACTACCGTCTATTATTATAATTGTCATAGACAATTATAAAATATACTCAGTTGCAAAAGAAAGTGGACACTGAATTATGTTTAGATTTAATGGTATAAAGTTTTTTTAGAATTAAATTCACCAATTCCAAAATGAATATGCCATATTTGGTACCAAAGTATTTATCATTACATTGCCAATATCATGTTGTCATTTGTTTTTCAATAAGGGACTGTCGTTTGATAAAGAGGATAGGGTGTAAAGTAAAAACATTCAAAGTGTCCAGTTTCTTTTGCAACTGAGTATAGAAGGTAGTAGTAACCAAAGGATGCAATTACAATAACATCGGTTTACCACATAATATGTATTTGGTGGGATTTGGAAATAGATTTGGGTGTTTCATGACACCCCCAAAATACAGTTGGGCAGGGTTATGTATGGCGAAAGCTCATTTTACATGCAACAGTTTCTTTCCCATCCGCATTACAGGTAATTTGTTCTCCATCTTTTTGCCTGTTTATTCGCCGTCTGCTTTTGGGGCAGAACAAACAATTAATACATAGTTACGATCTGTCAATCAAGCTTATGCGTCTTAAGATTCTAGAGATTAGAGCCAGTTTATAACGTACAATAGGTATTTTCACCTGTACCAAAAGGGAAGCACTTTTTTGGCCGGGATCATAGTAAAGATTCTGCTTCTAAAGCTTTCCTTGCCTCACCACTGTGATTTGGATCACACAGGGAACTTGATTTGTCAAATGAGAAAGTGTCAGTTCTTATGGATTGTGGGAGCTATACTGTACTGGATCGACCCTCTACCACAAACAAATCGACCGTCATATATGGCCTAACATGTGTTAAAAATGATGTAAAACACCAAACAAACTGTACCAAAAGCATGTTTTGTCCTACAAACAACTCTAAAATACAATACAGCGCATGGCCAATGTGGGAACAATAAAGGGCGGAGCTAGAAAATGTATGTCAGAATTATCGATTCCTTTAGGTACCCTTTGACTGTCAGTCAACGTCTGCAGCATGCTAACTCGCTTGTAACATAGCCTGCAAGATGAACGGCCAGGTACGAACCAGTATCAGTCATTAATCAGGCAACCTTAGTACACAAGGACCTGAGGGTTCGAGTTAGAAGGGGAAAAAAAGATTGCCATGTGTCCTTTAAAATGTACGGTGCTAGAGAGCAATAATAAAGCAAACTGTAGTATATTTAAATAATTCAAGGGCCATAACTCTGGTTTTACTCATCTGATATATCTAGTTTCGAATAAGGTAAGCATCCTGCCAAAGACTGTTCAATATCAGATGAAAAATTAAGGATCTAGAGTGTTCACAATGCACAATAAAGCATTGTTCAATAAATTTAAGGCAGTAAATATATACAGGCGCTCTTGTTAAATTATGCAATGAAGTTATCGCATTTTAAACGCTCAATTGACAAGGTTTTTATATATATATAATAAAAAATGTTTAGCACCACTTTATTAAACATTTGAACATTGATATAATTGTTTGAAAGTATTAGAAATGCTAGGTTAGAAATGTAATTTTCAAAATAAACATTTAATATTAGACATTGACAAGAATAGTCCATTCTGTCATTGTTTAAAAAACGCTGAAATGTGTTCAACGAAATTTTAAAATTACCTCCCTTTTCTTTGAAATGATAATTATTTTCGATAACCTATAATAATAACAGTATATTCCCATCATATTAGGTTTTTTTTATCACCGACTTTGTTTACAAATGACTTTGTAGCATTATTATTCGTCATATCTATGTCATTTTACCATTGAACCCGAACATACACGGCTTTGTATCTCGTCTATGAAAATGACATGTATTTTATGTAATACATTTATTTTGCTCAGTGTATAATGTCAATTATGACAAGTACTGTTTAAGAAACATTCAAACATTCATAAAATGCTGACATCCAAAAAGAAACGCACCACCATTTTAAATGTACAAATTACGCACACTGCTGCCATATGCTAAACCTAATCTATGTTCGAAGCTGTTCCCTGTAAACATTTCCAACAGAGAATAAACACTCATTACTACTGTTTGAAATGTCCCCACAAATAAAACATAACTATAAACAAAAATAAATAATAATTATAAAATTGGTGCGTTTCTTTCGGCATTCAGTATAATACAAAATAAAGCATCCCTTTAAAGGGACTACAAGCGATGTGGAAGAATTATGAGTGTCAACCATCATAATGTGTTTCAGTTTCATATGTAAAATGGACATGTATTGAACTAGGCTCTCTTATCCGTCCGCTATAATTCTTGATCAAGACTATAATGTGTAGCATTATAAACCATACCTAAATTACTATTTACGATTAAGCAACACAAATCAGCCCAGTCGACGTGATGTACAGACCAAACACGTTATGATGTATAGACCAAACATGTTGTGATGTACAGACCAAACACGTTGTGACTAACAGACCAAACATGTTGTGATGTACAGACCAAACACGTTGTGATTTACAGACCAAACTTGTTGTGATGTACAGACCAAACATGTTGTGATATACTGACCAAACACGTTGTGATGTACATACCAAACATGTTGTGATTTACAGACCAAACATGTTGTGATGTACTGACTAAACATGTTGTGATGTACAGACCAAACATGTTGTGATGTACAGACCAAACATGTTGTGATGTACAGACCAAACATGTTCCTAAATGCGAGGCAATATGCAGTGTACTTTAATTGCACATTTCATATGAAACTGAAGCACATTATGAGGGTTTTAATTTGTATTTGGAATAACACCAATACTCGCCTCCAAATCGCATCCAGTCTCTTTAAACAAAACACATTGTCTTCTTAGGTAGCTATACAGGCTGGTGGGTATGAGACAACCAGTAAATAAACTTGTCATAAATTTATCATGCAATTAACAAAATGACACCTACGTTCCTATGCAAAAATGAAGGTAAATCAAATCGACAAATCTACAAAACGATAAAAACGATACTATTAACTTGATTTCATATCAATATATTTACTTATATAGACATACAGAATAGTATATTTAAAGGGACACATGGCAATCTTGAGTTTTATTCAAACATTAAAAGTGTGTGTGTGTTTAGTTAAAATGTGCTCCTCGATTTATTTATCCCGCGTCATTTTGACTTTAAAACTGCTTGCATATAATTAAATAAATAAAAATGAGATTTAAATTTTCTTCATTATTTTCCAATTTTTTAAATATACTATTGGTGCAATATTATAACAAGTTAGTAACATGTAAAAATAATTTGCTTTGAACTATTCTAACAATTAATATTGATGATTGAACAAATGCAAGTTAAGAAAAACTAACTATGGCCTTGAGTTTTTAAAATATCAAGATTGCCGTGTGTCTCTTTAACATATATAACGACCACATTTGTGTGTCGCCTTCATATCATGGTAGACACTTTAAGCGATCATTTTGTCCGTGGTCCGTCCGTCTTCGTCCGTAAATCGTCGTCCTCCACACTTGTCAAACCTGCAACCTAATCTTGGCTATAACTTGACAAGTTTTAGATCTATGTTCATGAAACTTCACCTACATCTTCATGTTACCTCAAGGAATGTCGTAACACATCTCCAATAACTGACTAATTTCGGCAGCGGTATGCCCTATGCCCCTTTTCATAACACTTTAACCTGCAACCTGAGCAAGCTCGACTGGCCATAACTTCAAAACTATTTAAAGAGAAACACGGCAATCGTCATTATTTATAAAATTCACGGCGTTCCGCTAGTTTTTCTGCATGACTTGCATTTGTTTAATAATTACTATTAATTAGAAGACTTTGTTTTGCATATTATTATTTGTTGATATTATTGCTTGAAGGGAATAGTTATCACAACAGGTTACGTGGTGTAGTGGTTATCACGTCTGATTTACACGCAGAAGGTCCCGAGTTCAATCCACGGCGGAACCTGTGATTCCCTTTTGGTGCTATTTTTCTTAAAAGATGACATTCTAACCTGAAATATAACCTGAAATAGCTTTTCTTGTTTTTCATCAGGCAGAACAGTTTTCGTGTTTTTATGGGTTTGGACGATGTAATTGGTATGTCCTCAATTAAGCATATGCACACATTCATTAAACGTATTGTACTGTCTTTATAAATGAATTATGTGAGCGTATATCGAACATAGGTGTTATATTGAAAGTGCCAGAGCCTCCTAAGTCAACCCCCACCTTTAAACACACCCCACCAAATTGTTTTATTAATGGCTGCTATAAATGGAGACAATCACAAACCCAAACTGGCTCTGATATGTGTAGTTATAGACGTTTAGTTTACATGGTTACCATGGTTACATTATGTAGATTGCAATATAGTACATGACCAAAGAGTGCTGATAAATAGCCTTAAGTATAAACAGTCAGCTTTATCGATTGTCAATCCTGGCATCTATGTCCTTACCGTGACCGTATATGTATATCACTTAAATAAACTAAATCGTCCAATTTCGCTTCAAAATCTTTATTCCAAACTTTATCCATGTACTGAGGTCATAAAACAATGCATATGTGCCGATTTAAAATCCAGATTTATTCACGGATACTTGCAATACCCGTAATTGAATATGCATAAAATGAATTGCTAATTCATAATTCGACGCAACACATGTGTAACATATATACTTCATCGTTAGTACGCTAAGAAACGGTCGTGCCTGTTTTTGGCGGAATAGCGATTATTACGGATGCGAAAAAGTGGGTGTTCTGCCTTCACCATTCAACATATATAGAAGTAAATATGCTGAAAATGACGTAAGACACCATTCAACCAACTATCACACATTTAAACAAACACATTTATATAGATTTATTTATCGGATTTCTCCCCTGGCATAAATGTCCTTACCGTGTCCTTATTGTAATCACGTTTAAACAAATACATTTGTATAGATAGATTAACCGGCTTTTCAACAAACATAAATGTATATTTGCATAATTATGGCTATAACAGATGAAACTTCAGAATCGAGTATTTGAGATGTCGGTGTGCACTACCAGGAGAAAAAAATTTTGAAGAAGAAGAAGAAAAAAAAGACGAAATAGAGAACTGATTTGGAACAACCCAATCTCCCACGAGACCTCAGTGTAAAACACGTGTGTCATTAAAATATATACTGAACCAAACAGCTAACGCACCAGTAGACAATACCTTTAATATCTAAATAATAACAATCAATAAATCAAAACAAATTTCATTATGAACGAGACAAATATCTTGTCAATAACGACTGTAAATTAAAAACAAATCGTTCAAATCACCTGTCTCCAACGGTACCAGTCGGCATATATAAATAAGTTCACATATTAAAGGTATTATCTACTGGTGCGCTTCGGGGTTACTTGATAAGCGTTTTAGATGACCTTTCTAAAGTCATCAGCTGTGTTCTACACATATTCTGATTTTTAAAGAACATTAATATAATGGGACCAACCCAATAGCCTATTGTCATTGGCCTATAATCAGAATACTTGATCTGTATTGCACTGTATACATACAATAAGACCGATAAGGTGTCTTAAAGGTAAAGGTACAATAGAGTCTGGACTTGTTTGAAATCAGTGTCTCGATTTATATTTTACCCTGGTGACATTTAAATAAAAATGTTGGGAATTCACTAATCCGTCTGATGTGCAATAATATCAAAAATTAATAATATGCAAAAACAAATTGCTTAATACTATTCTTATAATTGATAGTAATGATTGAAAAAATCATTCAGAAAAAACTGCGAGACGCCGTGACGTTTCAAAAATAAAGTTTGCCGTATGTCTCTTTAAACGTACACCAGTACATTTTGAATATCGAGCAGGGTTTTACATTTCGAGCTGGCTCTGAGATCGATATTATTGAGCTGGGCTTTACATTTCGAGATGGCTCAGAGATCGATATACAACAAGGCATTTTGAATACACAGCTGGGTTTCAATTTTGAGCTGGCTTTGAGATCGATATTCGTTCTAAACGTACAATAAGGCATTTTGAATACCGAGCTGGATTTGAATTTCGAGCTACCTCTGAGATCGATATTCGCTTTAAACGTTATTTTGAATTCGATCTGAGAGTGAAATTTGAGCTTTGGAATTGAAAATACATCCGATTTTCATAGATCTTGGTATGAAGTATCAGCTTTCTAGTAGCGCTTATTGTCTGTCAGGACGTTCCGGTTGAATTATTTTTGAAAAGAGTTACATGACTTCGAAGTTTTTGAGTTGTAAACCGCTTCCGTTCAACTCTTCCTACATCACTATAAAGAGCGATCGCAGAGCCAGCTCTGTATTCAAACTCAGCTCTGCATTCATAATGCCTTGTTGTAAGTTTATAACTAATATCGATCTCAGAGTCAGCTCTGTATTCAAACCCATCTCTGCACTCATAATGCCTTGGTGTAAGTTTATAACTAATATCGATCTCAGAGTCTGCTCTGTATTCAAACCAAGCTCTGCATTCATAATGCTTTGGTGTCAGTTTATAACGAATATCGATCGCAGAGCCAGCTCTGTATTCAAACTCAGTTCTGCATTCATAATGCCTTGGTGTAAATTTATAACGAATATCGATCTCAGACGCTCTGTATTCAAACCAAGCTCTGCGTTCATAATGCCTTGGTGTAAGTGTAAAACGAATATCGATATCAGAGCCAGCTCTGCATTCAAACCCAGCTCTGCATTCAAAATGCCTGGTTGTATGTTTATAACGAATATCGATCTCAGAGCCAATTCGAAATTCAAACCCAACTTTGCATTCATAATGCCTTGGTGTATGTTTTAAACGAATATTGATCTCAGAGCCACGCTCTGTATTTAAACCCAGTTCTGCATACATAATGCCTTGTTGTATGTTTATAACGAATATCGATCTCAGAGCCAGCTCTGTATTCACACCCAGTTCTGCATTTAAAATGACTTGCCGTATGTTTAAAACGAATATCGATCTCAGAGCCAGCTCTGTAGTCAAACCCAGTTCTGCATTTATAAGACCTTGGTGTATGTCGATCTCAGCGCCAGCTCTGCATTCAAACCCAGCTCTGCATTCAAAATGCCTGGTTGTATGTTTATAACGAATATCGATCTCATAGCCAGCTCGAATTCAAACCCAGCTTTGCATCCATACTGCCTTGGTGTATGTTTTTAAAGAATATCGATCTCAGAGCCACGCTCTGTATTCAAACCCAGCTCTGCATTCATAATGTCTTGTTGTATGTTTATAACGAATATCGATCTCAGAGCCAGCTCTGTATTCAAACCCAGCTCTGCATTCAAAATGACTTGTTTTATTTTTAAAACGGATATCGAACTCAGAGACAGCTCTGTATTCAAACCCAGCTCTGCATTCAAAATTAGTTGGTGTATGTTTAAAACGAACATAGATCTCAGAGACAGCTCTGTATTCAAACCAAGCTCTGCATTTAAAATGACTTGCCGTATGTTTAAAACGAATATCGATATCAGAGCCAGCTCTGTATACAAACCCAGCTCTGCATTCATAATGCCTTGGTGTAAGTTTAAAACGAATATCGATCTCAGAGTCGGCTCGAAATTCAAACCCAGATCTGTATTCCAAATGCCTTGTTATACGTTTAAGACTAATATCGATCTCAGAGCCAGCTGGAAATTGCAACGCAGCTCTGCGTTCAAAATGACTTGGTGCATGTTTAAAACGAATATCGATCTCAGAGCCAGCTCGAAATTTAAACCAGTTCTGCATTCATAAGGCCTTGGTGTACATTTACAACGAATATCGATCTCAGAGCCAGCTCGAAATTCGAACACTACTACAGTATGCCTTTTTATAAGTTTAACCGAATATCGATCTCAGAGCCATCTCTGTATTCAAACCCAGCTCCGCATTCATAATGCCTTGGTGTACGTTTAAAACGAATATCAATCTCAGAGCCAGCTCGAAATTCAAACCCAGCTCTGTATCCAGTATGCCTTCTTATAAGTTCAACCAAATATCGATCTCAGAGCTAGGTCGACATTGAAAACCCAGTTCGATATTGAATGTCGATCTACGATCTTCGATCTCACAGCCAACTTCACAGAGCTGAAATAATAATACTAATTAATAGCGTTTCTTTCCAAAGTAGCGTACTCGTAACAAAATTAATTGATCATCTTAAAAGTTGACTTCATCCAGTTGTAATGCATTATTATAACGGAAAATATTTGTACATAAATAACGTGTTTAATCTATGTCTTCTGCGTTTACGTTTTTACAGTTACATTTACTTTTGTTGACATTATAACTACCACAAACAATTAAGAAATTCAACGCAATCAAAAACAAATAAGAAAACGACACAATAAAATCACAAACAAGAGGCCCAGTCACTCCGTCGCAAATTGTTTATATTAATATTACATGCTATGATATATATGCTGTTGTTGAGTTGTATATACTATATCAACCGTGAGGTAGAAGCCGTATTAAATCAAAGTGCTGAAGGCACTGATAGGCGGTGCTTTTTGTAAGTGTTGGAAAGGATGGGAAATGCAAGTGCTGTAAATATAACTTCTATGGTATGTTTTTTTACATTCAGTGATGTTTCAGATGATTGATATTCATTACCAATTTCATATTTAAACATATTTTAGCTAACTCATCTGGCCCGAGTTAGCTTCCGTAGATTTTTTTTGAGCAAGCTCTTCAGCAAGGCATAGTATATTATACAGAGTGGAGTCGAGGTGTGGAGTCTTGGAGTGGAGTGGAGTGAATAATTGGAGTTACCTTGGAATCACAGTTTGGAGTGACCTTGGAGTCAGATTTGGAGTGAATAATTTGGATAATTATCAATTTAATATTTTTGAATGACCCTCACAAGGTGCACAGTTGCTAACATACTCAGTACAGCTGCATTGTCCCATGAGACATGTGCTAACCTTAATGTGAGGGACAGACCATCTAAAAACAACATTAATGAACTTGGATACCCAAACATTAACCCCAGTATTGAAGCATTATGACCCTTTGGCCTGACATAAACTAGTCCCGAGGGACCAACTAATCTTAGGTCAGGACACTGACATCCAGTGTCAGGGGTATACAAGGTTCCAATATGTCCAATATGTCAGTCATACCACAGAGACTGAAAACAAAAAGCATTAAAGTTTTAATATGGGAACTTAGAGCTCTTTCAGCCTAACTGTTCCAAAACATGGATTTTTTTAGAACATGTAGTAACAGTGCCCAAGTTAACATTAGATGTGCAGTTATGGAATTAGTTGTTAAAATTAGGTGGCTTAATAGACACATGCATTTTAAAGAATTATTTAATATATAAATAAGTGTATGTGCGAATGAAGTAACCCATGTAAATGTATTAGTTTCTTAAATTCTAAAAAGTTATTAATTGTAAGAGAAATTAATACTTCAAGTTTAGACTAAAAAAATGACTCCAAAATATTCACTCCAAATTTGACTCCAAGGTCACTCCAAAGTGTGACTCCAAGGTCACTCCAATTATTCACTGCACTGCACTCCAAGACTCCACACCAAGACTCCACACCAAGACTCCACACCAAGACTCCACTCTATATAATATACTATGCCCTTCAGCGAGCACTGACTGCTCTATTTTTAGTAACATGATACACTTTCTATTATACAAATATCGTCTGTTTGTAGCACGATTATAACTCGAGTTATAACCTTTTAAACAGATGATAAAAGGTTTTAGTGAAATTTTGATAAAATAGGTATGTATGACCTAAACAAATAATAAATTGCCTTTATTCTGAACATTGTTTCTTATTTAGGGCATCAAATTGAAGGCATGCATGAGAGACTACTTCTTCTAGCGTAGTGTTGCATAGTGTTGCAGTGTGCTGTTAGGTTTGTCACATTCCTAGAATTCCATTTAAAACCCCTTATACCTCTGATAAAATCACAAAATCTGGTCCATTACTATATAACTGTTCTCAGCCGTTGTTCCCTGTAACATTTAAACTATTTTTAAGACCTGCCACCTGCAGCTGGTTTGATTCATCAAATCTGGGATTTATAAAATCGTACGAACAACAACACAGGAAAAACTTCACTTTCACGCATCATAGCGGAGGTAAGTAATGTATACAAATATTAACTCAGCTATACTAGTTTTATTGTTTTCTCATGAAAACAAGCATGAACAAATGTATATGATATGTGTGCTGTTTTCGTGCGCATGTGTCTGCCACGTACGTGTGTCAAATGTGTTGTACATGTATGTGCGCCCACGTGTGATTGCCTGTCTGTCTGACGGCCAGCCTGCGTGTGTGTCAGCCTGCGTGTTTGTCATTTTGTATGATGTGTGCAGACAGACAATACAGTATTCATATCTCTCTATCTCTCTCTCTCTCGCTCTCTCTAAAAAAAAGATGAGATATGAAGACGTATTGTTCATATACAATATATGGTCCATTTATTTCCCGGCAGTGTCCAGTTATTCATAGCTATGTCCGGTTGTTTCATAGTACGTTATTCCGTCTATACCGTATCACTGCCCTGATATTATACAGTATTGTTACGGATATTATCTGCGAGAAAAAAAAAGAAAAGAGATATGATGACATATTGTTCAAATACAATATATGGTCCAGTTATTTCCCGGTGATGTCCATTTATTTCCCACTATGTCCAGTTATTTCCCAGCACGTTATTCTGTTTACTATATCTCTTCCCTGATATAATAGAGTATTGTTGGGGATATTATGAGCGAGAAAACATGAAATATGATTACACATTGTTCAAATACAATATATGGTCCACTTATTTCCCGGCAATATCAAGTCATTTCCCAGCTGTCTCCAATTATTTCCCAGCACATTATTCCGTCGACCATATCGCTGCCCTAATATAATAAAGTATTGTTACGGATATTATGAGCGCAAACACACGAAAGATGAGTCCAGTTATTTTCCAGCACGTTTTTCCTTCTAGCATATCACTGCCATGACATAATACAGTATTTTTACGCTTATTATGAGCGAGAAAACACGAAAGATGAGATATGATGACTTATTGTTCATATACAGTATACGGCAATGTCCAGTTATTTTCCAGTATGTCCAGTTATGTCCCATTACGTTTTTTCCGTCTACCATATCACTGCCCTGATATAATAGAGTATTGTTACAGATTTTAATACCTCATTAGAGAGCTTGACATAAAAATGGGCGGAAAAACGTCTTAGATAACATATGATATTCAAATATAATATATGGTCCAGTTATTTCCCAGCAGTTATTTCCCAGCATGCTATTCCGTCTACCATATCGCTGCCCTGATATAATAAAGTATTGTTACGAATATTATGAGCGAGAAAACATGAAAAATGAGATATGATTACATATTGTTCAAATACAATATATGGTCCAGTTATTTCTCGGTGATGTCCATTTATTTCCCAGCTATGTCCAGTTATTTCCCAGCACATTATTCCGTCTACCATATCACTTCCCTGATATAATACAGTATTGTTATGGATATTATGAGCGAGAAAACATGAAAGATGTGATGACATATAGTTCAAATACAGTATATGGTCCAGTTATTTCACAGGTATGTCCAGTTATTTCCTAGCACGTGTATTTAGTTTACCATATCAATACCCTGATATAATAGAGGATTTTATTACCTCATTAGAGAGTTTGACATACAAGTGGGCGGAAAAAACGTCTTAGATAAGATAGGATATTCAAATAGAATATATGGTCCAGTTATTTCCCAAGAATGTCCAGTTATTTCCCAGCTATGTCCAGTTATTTCCCAGCACGTTATTCCGTCTACCATATCGCTGCCCTCATATAATAAAGTATTGTAACGGATATTTTCAACCAGAAAACTTGACATATTGTTTCAATACAATATATGGTCCAGTTATTTACCGGTGATGTCCAGTTATTTCCCAGTTATGTCCAGTTATTTCCTGGCACGTTTTTCCGTCTAGTATATCACGGCCCTAAAATAATAGAGTATTGTAACTGATATTATGAGCGAGAAAAAATGATGACATTGTTCAAGTACAGTATATGGTCCAGTTTTTTCCACGGCTGTATCCAGTTATTTCCCATCGGTTATTTTCCTCTAACAATGGTACCGCTCTGATTTAATAGAGTGTTATTTTTCATCCGTTTCCAGATACTGTTCAGTTAATTCAGTACTAATAAACTAATAAGTAGTGGAAAGTATATATATACGAGTTATTTGTGTCAGTAGGAATTTGTATGCGAAATTTCTGGTGTAAACTATGAGTTTTCTGCATGTATGTGTACGTTAACATTACTTTAACCTGTGAGATGGTCCCTGCAAGCGGATATGTTGTTTTTCGCCCTAAGTGATACGCGCATGCGTATTGTAACTTCCGTCCAGTTGTTTCCTGGTCCAGTTTTTTCCCGTTACACCGGGCGTCAGGCTTTAGGATTTGTACAGTCCTGCGGTCTGTCAACCGTAAACTTCACTGCGCTCTCCTCACGACACATGTCAGGGGCGTACCTGGGCATACTCCTATATCCTATATATAATTCAGAGTTGGGAGTCGGAAAAATGAAACGCTAAACAACAAACGCAATAAAAAAGGAAGCCGAAGGGGTTTAGGGTGAGGGGTAAATAAATCAGAGAAAAAAGAATGACTCCGTAGAATTAGAACAGCTTCAAAATACGTTTCTAAGTTGATAACACCTGGTTCCCTGTTTGCAAAGTAAAGCGAAACATACTTATCGCAATGAAATTCGCACGTATAACTTATAAGTTATTCTGTTGCATTAGTCACTTCACAAGAAACACTTACAACCACACATAAGTCAGTTGTACGAATGTATCAAAGAAATAGTCAACATGCACATATCAGCAGTATTCAACAACATACAAACACGCAATTGGAAGAAGGACACATGGGATAATAATTACACGAATAATATAGTGATGAAGATAAATGAGCATGTGATCTCCATTAATGAGCATGCATTGTACATGCATAGACTTTTGGCGTTATCCCCCTCCATATATTTTATGTATTCGTTGCCATCTTAGATGTCTTTTTGTCCTAATTTTAATAATCTTAAACAAAAATATTCTGATTAATCGAGCGGAAATAGGTCAATATGATCAAGTGAGCAAAAGCTATTCTCGCGGCATGTGTTGTGCGTCAAAAAGTAACACATTCACCAAGTCTTCTTGCATCCGCCCAACTTCGTCAGTAAATATTGAATGATCCTTAATACCCAGTTTTCATAGTACAGTTAAAGGGAAGCAAATGTCAATACCGTCATTCATTCATACTGGATTGTTTAACGTTCCTGGTTTGGAGTAACATACCATTCCACGGACAACACTTGAAGTTGTCAATGCCAGTCTGTAGTTGGTAAACATATCACACATGACCTATATTGAACACACAATCAACACAGTTGTAAAATGGTATCGGACTGCAACGCTAAATCCATTTTCAAAGTTGAAAGTTTGACAAAGTTAAAATACAATTTTGATCGTGGTTCACACAAGAAACGTCGTCGAGGCGGGTTTCTTGAACAATTCACGGACACGCAAAACATGAACTTGTTAGTTGTGTACCTAACGATCAATTCTAAAAATAACTGTCAGAATCTCTCTTGCAGTTCTTGAGAAGATATAATAAGGTTTCGGCTATTTCATGTATTGGTGACCGGCCATCTTGGATATCTCTTTGTCGTAATTTTAATAATCTTGAAAATCAATGATCTAATGCGTTTCCATTTGAAAGTTGTTTCAATTAAAATCGATTAAGACTCGTATGACGAGAGTTCGTTTAAGAAAATGAATTGAAATACGGAATATGTCGGACAACGACGGACGACGGACGGAGATTATCGGTCGAAGTAGCTTAATCTGAGCCATCGGCTGAGGTGAGCTAAAAGCTATTTACGCGGCAAATTGTATGCACCAAAAAGGAACTCATTCGCCAAGTCTTTAACAAGTGTCACTTGCTCAACTCCGTCATTAAACATTGAATGGTCCTTAAAACCCAGTGTTCATAGTATAGTTAAAAGGAAGCAACAATGTCAAGATCGTCATTAGTGCATACTGGATTGTTTAGCTTTTCTGGTTTGGCGTAACCTACCTCTCCACAGACAGACACTTGAAGCTGTCGATGCGAGTAAGAAGTTTGTAGCCATATCACACACGATTTTTTCTGAACACACCATCAACACAGTTAGGAAAGGGTACCGGACCGAACCACTAATTCATTTTCAAAGTTAAAAGTGTGACAAAGTTAAAAGACAAGTTTGGTCATTATTCACACCAGCAATACGAACATATAATACGATTCGGCTATTTTATGTATTGGTGGCCAGCTTGGATGTCTCTATGACCTAAGATTAATAATATTGAAAATCACTGATCTAAGGAGTTTCCTTGTGAAAGTTGTTTACAATCGTTTCAGACACGTGTGTAGTTTAAGCAAAAATAATTTATAAACGGACGACGTCGGACAACGACGGACGACGGACGGACACTATCGGTCGAAATAGCTTTATCTGAGCCATAGGCTCAGGTGAGCTGAAAACATCACGCGGCAAGTGTTGTGCGACAAAAAGGTACTCATTCACCAAGTATTTTTGCCACCGGCCCAAATCCGTCAGTAAATATTGAATGGTCCTTAATAGTATAGTTAAAGGGAAGCAACACAATGTCAAGATCGACATTAGATCATACTGTATTATTTAGCTTTCCTAGTTTGGAGTAACCTACCTCTCCACAGACAGACACTTGAGGCTGCCGATGCGAGCAAGCAGTTGGTAGCCATATCACTCACAACCTGTTCTGAACACACCATCAAAACACTAAATTCATTTTCAAAGTTGAATAGTTGACAAAGTTAAAAGACAACTTTGATCGGTCTTCACACCAGAAATACGAACATAACATTGTATTTGCAATTTAGTCGAAGATTATATAGTTTTGATATGTTTACATAGACGGTCGTCTTGGATTACGAGCGGCGACAAAACCGTAAACATGAAATAGATACTGAAACAACATAATGTTATACTTGGTTTGAAATACTGACAGTAATGTAAAACTTTATTTTTTATTTATTTATCTCTATCACTCAATGCTACGCAAAATGTGCGTCGCTGTGTGGGGTTTCTTGAACAATTCACGGAGACGAAAATTCACGGAGCATGAACTTGTAACTTGTGTACCTAACAATCAATTCTAAAAGGAATTGTCAGAATCTATCGTGCAGTTCTTGTGAAGATATAATAATGTATCAGCTTTTTTTTTGTATTGGTGGCCATCTCGAAGGTCGCTTTGACCTAATTATAATAATCGAGAATATCTTTGATCTAATGAGTTTCCATCTGAAAGTTGTTTAAACTTGTTTAAGAAGCGTATGCCGAGAGGTCGTTTAAACAAATAATTGAAAAACGGACGACCTCGGACAACGACGGATGGACACTATCGGTCAAACTAACTCAAACAGGTGAGCTAAAAACTATTCAAAACAACAATTGTTGTACGACAAAAAGTAACACGCTCATCAAGTCTTCTTGCAACCGGCCCAACTTAGTCAGTTAATATTGAAAAGTCGTCAATACTTAGTAGTCATGATATAGTTAAACGGAAGGAACTAAATGTCAGGATCGTCATTAATTCATACTGAATTGTTTAGCTTTCCTGGTTTGAAGCAGCCAACCTCTCCACAGACTGACAATTTTAAGCTGTCGATGCGAACAAGTAATTGGGCATTACATCATATAAAGCGTAACAATTTGTATCATGGTTCACACAATAAATACGAACAGTAAATTGTATTAAATTTAGCACTTCACTCGAGGAATATAGCATTTAAATATGTTGTCTGTTTTTAGCAATGATCACCATATTGGATAACGACCGGCGTACCAAAACCAAATCTGATTTTTTTCCACAAAATGAAAGAAACAATAGTCTAACTTCTTTGAAATACTGACACTTAAATTTGTTTTTACTCCTGTGACATCATTTCTCGCGGAAGTAAACTGAAAATTGAATTAGATCGTTGAAACACGCTCGAAATGGATCTAAATTATGCCAACCGTTTCATAATCGAGTAAAGCTGAATCAAAATGGGATAATGCTTATAACAAAACTATCTTTATTATTAAAACAAGACCACCGTCACCTGCAAGTAACACTGGTATAGCAGCTATTCAAACTTGTATTATTAAAAAAAACACAACATAAGTATAAGTGAATAACGTAATACAGCTCTATTAAGCAACTAATTTTAAGTATGCAGAGGGAGACGAGTAGGTCATTACTATGCCCGACTTCGGTAAAGGCTTTCGACAAGTTCCGCATCTCGTCTTTCGTAAAAACTGTTGGTATAATGTTGTCAAAGGGAAAACACATAAATGGATTGAAACATGCATTGGAGACAAGATACAACAGTTCGTGCTAGAACGATGGCACTCGTCATCTGCTGAAGTACTCTCAGTAGTACTCGCAGCACACCGTTCCTGAGCCATATATTTCCTTATCTAATTTAACAGGTTTGCCTGTGTGCAGTCAAAATACATGACACTATTTTGCAGGCGAATCTCTACTCAGCAGACCTGTAACCAGCCAACACGATGCCGTATCCGCCAACAAGACAATTGAAGATTCGGAACATTTTGGCAAATGAGCTTTAATGCCGCGCATTGCAAGGTCATTCAAATCGCATTGTCCACGAAAAGTTGTATGATACATATTTCCTACAAACAATTGAAACTGTCGACGTGACCAAGTACTTGGAGCCATCATCTTAAAATAATTTTCCTGTTAAATACATCGTCAACGCAGTCAGGAAAGGAAACAGGACTCTGTGCTTTCTACGCCGCATATTTAAGAACTGCAATACTAAATCCTTATTGTAACATTTTGTATGGTCCCACTGACTTTTTATTGGCCCAAGTGTGGAGCAATACCTAGATATTGCACCCGAACGTTATCACGCGGTTATCTAGGGCCGCGAAATAAACGCGTATTAATTGTTTATCTGCAATACGTTTGCAATGCAACATTTGATGGCTATGTGAAATAAATATTGCCGCAAATCAGCTGAGACATGATTTTTTTATAAAAAATAACAATATTTATCAGCATTGTTACGTTATTTCAACACGTCAAGCTTCGATATGCCAACAACTTTCGTTCTTTCATAGCTACTACATGTAGCCGTTGGACCCTTTAGAGGTTATCTAACAGTAAATTCCTCGGTTAAACACGTGAATATGACAGAGAAATCATTTTGAGGTAACTTTAAGCAAACACCTTCAACAATAAGTATAATATTTATTACTATCCCAAAGCAATGCAGAAGAAGACGTAATTCAGTATTAACACGTTTAGAATACGCGAGTTGCTTCTATCGTGGCATGGGTGCCTCAATGTTTTGAAGAGCATCCATCCGCATCGAACCGCTATGAGTCTAAGCAAAACCAATGCATAACTGACACCAAGTATTTTAAAAATGTATAGTAGCCAATAGGACGACATAATGTTACCAGAAAACAATATGAACTTTTGAAGCTTTTAATGACACCTCTCGGTATCTGGATGACATATTGAACATTGACAATCCTTTCTTTCCAACTATGGTTAATACTATTTATCCTAAAGAACTTCAGCTTAATAAAGCTAATATATCTGATAATAACGCTTCTTTTCTTGATTTAGATCTCTCGATTGAAAATGGTGAAATAATTAGCAAAATCTATGACAAGAGAGATGATTTTAATTTTGACATTGTTAATTACCCCCACTTGGATGGGGATGTTCCCCGAGCAACTTCTTATGGGGTTTATGTGTCTCAACTTATTCGTTTTTCTAAAGCTTGTACTCGAGTTGAGGATTTTAATATTCGTAATCTTTATATAACTAAAAAGCTACTCAATCAGGGTTACCGTTACCATAAACTTCGTAAAACCTTTGCAAAATTGTATTGATGTATCGAGTCAAAGGTGTTTTAAATTCAAACAGTATTTGACAAAGATAAATGGACGACGGCGGATGACAGGATGACACTTTCGGCCACCCCATTTAGATTTACTAAACATACGATATATGTAATCCGTGCTGTGTCAGCCCAACTGATGTGTAACCCTCGTGCTCAGGAAAGATCCACATAGTGCGCACCTTTTCATTGCGGTGTTACAACTAACCAACTGTGTCGTCCCAGCTCTGAATAGCTCACTTCTCATGATCTCACCACTTCTGTGTCAACACCGACGTCAGTAGAACGCAACATAACATGCAAAACTCTCACAAGGTAGTTACTGCACTGTTTATGCATCCACTTCTATGTAGGCCTGGTCCAGTAGTTCCTACTCAGTGTATACCTCAAGAATGCTCAGTCACTCACGATGACAAGCTGGTTTGTACGTCCAAATATAAAACTTTAACCGTAGTTTGAGTTCTCCAGTGCTTTCAGCTTCTGATAAGTGACCTAAATGCACACCTTTAATGTTAAACAACTTAGGTATCTACCCGTTCCCGGACGGGTCAATATCACGCTCGTACTTGATATACTATTTAGACTTTACCACGAAGAATATTACCGAAGTTTAAAGTCGCTAATCTGCTGAGGAAGTGACCTTAAAGCCAAACGTGCATGTTGGCGTTATACCTATGTCTATTTTTTCCTTGGAAAAAGGCGAGCCAAAACATACCGATTTGAGAAAAAATACAAGGATGAAACATTCATTGAAACCATGACGATATTCTAATACATAAATATAAACAATTGTATTAACGTTTATTTTAATTATCCAACGAATTGATGATTTTATGAATGACAGCAAACCAATCGATTTTTTGTGGTTTTATGTCAAACACTTTTGTCTATTGATCATATCTGGCATAATATCCTTTATTATTGTCAAACAATTATGTTCAGAATTTGTTTGCTAAATTTTCAAGTTCTCATAAATCTTTGCAGATGGAAGTTCTTCTAGTTCTGTAATATATACAAAACATGGAGGTCAATTATATACGTATGCACGTTCATGATATTAAAACTAGTTTATTAAGTAAGAAATATAAAATGTCTTTGTCTTAAATTTGATATGTTCTGCAAGAATATATGATAACGTTATATCGATTTTTACATAGATTGATGAGTAGGAAGTATATTGCTGTAGTATTTTGTTTTATTTTACCCGAATAAACTGTTTTAACAAGTATCGGATTACTATTCCGGTTATAGAAACTGCATTAATTATCTGTGCTTAATTATCAAATACACAACCATACCTGTAGTTTGCACTGTATCATACGCATCTATAGATAAATCCCTGTCGGTTAGTGAACAGTATTGGGGGAATCACTGGAAATATACAAACATTTTAGAAAAGGTATTTATGATGCTAACCTCGTTTATATTAACTCAAATAGTGTTAATCACTCAAATAGAGTTAATCACAAGTATTTATTGAAGACATATTCGGCAATTTGTGTGGTGATGTGAGGTATCGCAATCTCTTGTTTGTGTTCGTTGCTTCAAAAGAGTCCCATTTTCAGTATTTATGCTAGCGTTAGCTTTTCAGTTTGTGATGACATTTTCACTAGCATTGGTTAAGGGCTGTATGGTGGATGTAAGATATGTTGGTATATTATCGAGCGTTGTGGAGACATGGCGCTGACAGAGTCATTGTTAGAGTCATTGTTAAACTGTATACCGTTACGAAGCATTTTGGATTTTTACTTGTCATTTAACAATGGCGGTCTTTTAAATCATACAAAGGCAGTGAGTCCACCTTATATAACTGGTAACTGGTAGTATATGGGCGTGTAGTGCAAAATATGGAAATCAACTGATACTCTTCCTTAAAGTACCTCGAGCTCAGGATAAAAATTATCCAGTGTATAGCATTGTTGTTGTTTACAAATTATGCTAAGGCCGATATTTAATTTAAACAAAACAATCGGTTCCTGAACTAGTTCTATATTCAATGCTGACTTTAAGGGCTGTCAAGCATTCAACATTAACGTCGTGTGTAACCCCCAGCGGACTTTTTTGCCACTGGCCGTTCCAAGGCGGTATCCCTATTGTCAACCTTTTTGTGTTTGTGACGTCATATGCCTTTATTTCTTATTAACATTGCCATTCATGTTTGTTCTTTTGCGTGTTTTTGGGATTTACCGTGAAAGCTGCATTTCCTGTTCGACTTTTATACTTATTTTTATGTATCAACAATAGTTTAAAGTTGTGTAATGGTTTTATGGGTCTTCTACTACTGGAATTACGTATACGTTTTAGGGATACGGTCTACAAATTATGATAAGGGGGCACTCCACAGTTTAATGTACATTTCTCAATGATCAAACCCATGACAAGCCCTTAGCCTGAATCCTTGAGCAAAAATAAATCACATCATCATTGTGTCATACATTTCTTAGAAGACAATACAATTACCCATGTTTCCATACTAAATAAAAGTATCAAAAAGCATTTTCTGTACAACTTTAGTCCCATTTCTTTAAGATTACCCCACCCCTCAAAAAATGCTAAAAAAACAATTTTAGCAATATTTCAAATGTCAATAAATAAAAATAAAAAAAATTCCTACGCATATCAGTGTCATGTCTGCACTCATAATGCTCTTGCATATCATGAAATGCTAAATTTTACATACCTAGTCCGACGTTTTAAAAAGATATTCCATGCTGATCTCCCCGTCAGTGAAAATCAGCCATTTTACCTACTTTTAGGAAGTTTTTGATTGGTTCACATTTTTCTATTTATAGCCTCCAAAAAAAACAAAGAATGCATATTCCAATACACTAAAATAAACTTAGAAGTACTCAAACCTGAAAAAAAACATCAAACATGTGCTTCCTAATTATTATAAATACCATCCATGGACCTAAAAGATGCTTAGTTGATTTCTTTCTTATTTACACCATGGACATTCATGCGAAACTGAGGAGTGCCCCCTAAGCGCATGCGCGCAGAACTGGTTCTAACTGTTTTTTACTACAATAATTAGATGTTTTTTTTCAGGAATACAGTCTATAGATCTGTTCTCATAGCATACGAATACAGCTGGTTCCAAATCGGTATCGTCACTGATTATTGATTGATGTTAAACTTTAATAAAAGGACAAACGGCAATCTTGATTTTTTAAAAGCTCGCGGCTCCAATTTAGTTTTTCTACATAACTTGCATTTGTTTAATAATTAGAATTAATTATACGAATAATATAATGAAAATTGTGTTTGAATATTACTAACTGATTGTATGTACAGCTATATATGTATCTTCTTTTGGTGATGTCAGATTTTAAAATAATCATCAGCTCTTTACTCATTAAACAGAGTTGATGAAATTTTAACTGAAGCATCTTCTAAAGAGTTTGAATAGGTCTGCTCCACTGCTATTTATTCTCATGAACTACTAATCAGATTTCAATGAAAAATATTTAACATTTAACCCTTTCTTCTAATGTAAATCTAGATTTGCTAAAAACTCAGATCCTAAGAAATTGACCTTAAGCCAAAAATTGCATGTTGCTTTACACCCATGTATGTTTCGTTCTTGGAAAAAGACATATAATTTTGAGGAGCAGAAACAATTATAACGCATTAACTGAAAACGCAACGGTATCTTATTGCGTAATATAAACAATCGTGTTTACGTTTATTAAATTATCCGACGGATAGGTTGTTTTGTAAATAACAGTAAATCAAGTGCTACGTTCGTTTAGGGCTATATCACTGATGTAAAATGTCGTCCCACCTAGGAATTGGTCGTGCTATTTCTTAACATAACTTCGAGATATTCTAGCCCTGTCAATGAATCGTTAAAGTAATATAAAGCTGGTGCTATGTTACCTCTCTTAAACTGACACAATAATTTATTGTAGAATTCCGAATCAGCCGGCAATAGGGGGTCGTGTGTGGTGCAACGTATAATATATCTAATGAAAATAACTGACTCAATGAAACTGAGTGTGTTACTTTACGGTTTTGTTTCGGTTTTGTTTCTGATAGATGCTGCTAAGGGATTCCATAATGGAGAATAATGCGATTATTTTCTGAAAACCATAACAAATTTCATACCGCTATAATCTGTCTCTCCCAAACTGATATAATTCTAAAATGTATTAATTGTTCGAGTGTATTATTTATTTGTGTGATGATCACTAAGATATTACACATAAATAATACACTCGAACAATTAGGTTTTTATACCCACGTTATTTAAAAAATAGCAGGGTATATTAAAATCGCCGCCGTTTGTCCGTCTGTCCGTCCGTCCGTCCGTTACCGCAGGGGAATTTGGGGCATTCTTTTTTTGTAATTATGTCTCAAATGAAACATGATGATGATGATTGTGGTGGGGGAAGGGTAAAAGGAGGTCAATTATTTTTATACCCACTTTTTCTTGAAAAACAGAGTATATTAAAATCGCCTCCGTTTGTCCGTCTGTCCATCCGTTACCGTATCTCCTCCTAAACCGCTGAACGGAATTCAACCAAACAATCTTAGGGTATGATTTCAGCATATGATGACGGCGTGCATGAGCAATATTATTTTTGGCTCCGCACCCAGGGGCCCTGCGGGTGTGGTGGGGGTCAAAAGGTCAATTACACTAAAACTTCAATTACACTGTAATATTTCCATATTTGTGCACATAACTTCGTGTACGTAATCGTCTATGAAAGATAAACAACATAATTATGAAACGATTTTATTATTTCGATCTCGGACGTCTGCCCAGGGTGTGTGGGGTGGGGTGGTAGGGTTATATGGGGGATTTTTTTTTGTAATTATGTCTCAAATGAAACATTATGATGATGGCTCCGCACCCAGTGGCCCTCAGGGGGTCAAAATGTCAAATACACAAACAATTCAATTACACTGTATTTTTTCCATATTTTTGCACATAACTTTTAGGTGTAATTGTCTATGAAAGATAAACAACATATCAAACGATTTTATTATTTCGAACTCGGAAGACTGCTTTTTTTTAATTATGTCTAAAATGAAACATTATGATGATGAGTATACACTGTATACATTTGTTTCCTCCTACTGCATCGGTAAGGGCCTGGGGGAAGGGGCATCAAATACACTAATAATTCAATTACAGTGTTATTTTCCCATACTTTTGCACATTAGTTGGTATAATAGTCATCTATGAAAGAGATACACATCATGTCAAATTGATTTATTATCTAAAACTAAGGTCGTCTTCCCTGGGGGTTGGGGTTGTAGGAGGTGGGTGGTGGTGGGAGGGGATCAGATCCCATTTGTTTTTAATTATGTCTCAAACGAACATGTGATGAAGGGATTACAGTTTATAATAATATGTTGTTTTTTGTATGTGTGTGTGGTGTTAGCAGGTGGGGGTCGCCTGTGTGAAGAAAACGTGGGTATTTAAGATGGCGCGCCATCGAATTCGTTCTAGTATGAGTTTGTTATTCAATTTGAATGATTTACATTTTACTACGGACAATATATAACTTATTTACACTTTTATCTACAGCCAGCAGTTAAAATATCAAAATCAATACAAGAGTATTTACTTAAAAAGTAGTAAATAATCAGATAATATATTTGAATATATAGCTAAATGTAAAATAAATGTTCATTTTAATGGGAGTGTAATGAGAAGTTAAGAATACTCAGAAGAACATTAAACGTGCGAGATTTACATTTAGCAATCCAGATATTGCAGTGTAGTAATGCTAGTTTCTAGAATATGGCAGTCAAAACAAACATACTAATATAGTTCTTAGATGCGAGCTGCTTAACGTTGGTATACTGAGTAGAGTTTTTGTAAGTGAGTTTAACAAGTATAAACGTTGCATTTGCTGTACCATTTAAAAGTTATAAAACATTAAGCGAACTAAAGTTAAACATCGAAAGTAGGTGTACAAATCGAACAGGAAATGTAGCATTCACATAAACCAGTCAACCACAAGCACATATACAAAGCAATCAACAATTACAATAAAAAAGAAGCAAAGTATGTGATGAACATATTTTCATTAAACTTGTGTGTATACTTTCTTAAATGTTAACCTAAATAGCATGACAATGTAAATGTCTAAACAAGAATTATTGAAGAAGAAAACAACACCAAAATCAATCCTTAAAGCTACATAATCCCGATAAAAAGCACACTAGAACTGAACAAATCTAACGGTTATTACGCATGTTATACTGATTACTGTATACGTGTGGGTTCATATATACAACCTGCACACTACCTAAATTCACTGAATATTAATGAGATAAGGCGGTACTGTATGAGACCCTTAAGGTACTTTGTGAATCGACTACTGGTCTTATATCAGGTATAAAAGCGGATTTTAGTGGGTTCGAGTCACCTGACCGCGTCATACCAAAGACTTTAAAAATGGAGTAGTCACTTGTAACCCTTGCCTGACGAGCAAATAATGGGTAGTGCTACGACTGATTGACCAGTGTCAGAATAATGTGACTGGGTGGGTGGGGGTATCATGTCTACTACGGCGTGTTATTCCAGTGTGGCAGCACTATAAAGAAACCATTGAGTTCGCTGCTTCAAGTAGACATATCATCCCATCACACAACAACACACAGATAAAAGTCCAGACATTGTGCCTATACTCTTCGGGTAGGACGCCTGTCGTAGGTGGAGGGACCAAATCCTTGGAAATACACACACACACGGCATTTTACCACCGAATTGATGAGACCAGTAGAAAAACCTAATAGGAAATACAAGTCATTATGAATTGAAAAGGAAGCTAAGGATGTACTTACTCAAAAAACTTATCAGTCCATATTTATATATAATCCGAAACAATACCTATAATTAAACATAGCGTCCTTTTAAAAAATACCATTTTTATGTGTGTGTCAAAATTGGAATATTGGTAGAGGGGCCCCAAACCAAGGCCCATATCTAATGGTAAAGATGGAGATATAGTATTTGTTATGTGAAGTTATGCATGCATGGTTTACACATTTTAGTAGATTAGAAAAACAAACATATTTTTAATAAATTCCTCTTAATTTATGTATGCATTGAAATATTGAAATTGAAAATTAAATGGATAGAGAGACACAGATAGACAGAGAGACACATATATTTAAAAAGAGGGAGAAGGAAAGAGAGAAAGAGAGAGTAAGAGCGAGAGACACATGAAGAGAAAGAGAGGAAGAGAGAGACAGAGAAAGAAAGTGAGGGAGTGAGGGGATTGAGTGAGGGAGGAAGAGGAAGGGAGGGAGGGAAAATAGTAAGAAGGGAGGAGAGAGAAAGTGGGGGAAGGAAGGAGGGGTGGGGTGGGAGAAATTGAGAGAGAGAGGATTTCTATATAGTCTTATAGACATATGCGTAAGAGCAGGAGGACCCTACACCCCAATGTTTCGGGGTGGGCCACAATATGGATGTTTTCACAAAACAAAATAATGAAACACAAAATGTATGAATTGGCAATCTGAACATTACAATTCAGATTGATCAGTTTTCAAAAAATATTTATTCAATCTGTTAAATCAAACATTCTTCCAGCTGAAAAAAATTATATGAAAGATGTCAGCTTCCGTCTGTATGACAGGGTATGTGTTAACTAAAATCGAAAGTTTTAGCATAACAATTAAGTTCAAATACCAGTAATTAACTTTTCCTAAGTTTACTTATTTAAATATTTAATTTTCATTAAATCAAGTTAAATGATTTGTAAAGTAATTTTAAATGAAAACAGGCCCGTAACCAGCCCTGAAATTTAACCGAGGCATATCCCTTATTTTGGTGTCCAGTGGAATTAATCTTCCTCTCCACCCTGGATTTTGTTTTGATTTCCTTCAATGTGTTGCATTTCCCCCAGGGTCCTTATATATTAGTATATAGTTGTTTTTATATAAAGTATGTACATTCCCAAAATTCAACCAAGGCAGCTGCCTTTGTGTGCCCCAGTGTAGCTACAGACCTGGAAAAGCAATATGTTGAAAAGCAATGGTTTATATTCACGGTGGACAGACGTAACGGACCCTGGCTGCTCAAAACAGCGTTACCTTGATCCTGGACCCTGGCGGGTAAAAACTATTGGACGTGCTGTTAAAAGATATTTAATATTTCTTTCCAATAAGACACTTTTTGATCGCACCCACGGAACACAAGATGCATTTGTGTGTCTGAACTCATGAAGAACGGGTTATAAAAACAGTGTTTTAGATGTGAAAGTACGCGCACTGTTTACACACCGACGCGTGAAAATACGTCTAGTTCTAAGCAAATTGTGTTTATTTCAAAAACGGAGACTACTATTGGCATATGCTATGTCTGGAATTGTGTATGTTCAGCCATAACATCCATTGGACTTATTTAATACATATTTAATACATAATAATATCTACCGATTGCCAGAAGCGTTAAGTTGTTTGTGCACTTCAAAGTAACGGATCCTGGTTGCTCATATCACCGGATCCTGTTTGCTTCTGACACAGAATCCTAGCTGGTAGCTGAAAACATACATCTTAAAAAACGACTAGATATGTTCCCCTGTTCGAAATATCTCGATGGAGGACAAATCTGCGACATTTTCAATATGGTGGGGTTTATGGTCAACTTACGAAAAAACAATGTGCTCAGATATTCTAAAGATTTTCACATTTAACGAGTTTTCACCCTCCAAACATCGGCGAGGAACTCAAGGGGGCTGGCGTGGACTAGTTGATAGCACGTTGAATTTGACCCGGGTGAAGCTTTATCGGCGCAAGTCAATTTATTCTGTGTATTATTGAGTAAAACATGTTTCCATAGCCTCATCCGTCGAATTGGTATGTACACCGGTTCTGTGTTTCGGAGTCTATCCTTGGAACCATTTGCTAAAGAAAATATATTCGTTAGTAAGATTGTATGTATCCTTCCTTTCTTTGGGGCGACCGGCTATAAATATTCAATATTATAATGTCTTGATAAACAGTTAAACAACAATCAGTTAAATGTTATGTGATAACCTTTTCAAATCATAAGATGACTCCGATGGGAGTGCTCCCCTCGAAATCCGCAAGTGCTTTAACAAACAAAAGTGACAATATTTGCAATACATCTTTCTCTAGAATTATATTATATGTATAAAATAATGAAAACTGGCGAATTGGAAGTTTACCATTGGTAAATGCCTATTTAAAACTTGTAATTGACATTTTCCATATGTATTCGGAGATTATAAACGGAAAGCAAAGCATTTCTATAGGAGGTGTTCAATTTATTTCTTTACGCAATTATATTAATTTGTGAATAAATGTACATTAATAGTTATTTTAAACAAATTATCTAAATAACAAAACATTTTCTTATTTGTTGCGACATTTGTGCCTACATTATGCCAACATTTATGGATATAGTCTACGTCATTAGTTGTTCACATTGCTACATTTGTATTACTTGTAATATTTGATTTTTTATTCATTGATGTATGTTGTTTTTAAATATAATTTATGATCAAACAATTTTTACCTGTTAGGGGCTTAGCTAGAGCGTTGCTAGTGTGGTCCCGGGGCAAACTTCATGAACTTGTTTTATTCCCAGATACGCTGTGGTTCATTCTTGGGAGTATTTCCCACTATTTTATATCTTATTGACGCTGACATGTTGATGATATAGTCTGAATCCTTATATCATCTCGCCCCTCATGTTTCGTGTTTTTTTTGTTTTTTGTGTTGTGTTTTTTTTTGTTGTGTTTTTTTTTATAATTTTCTGATTTTTGCAGACACTGTGTACACAGCTGCGTGCTCTAAGACAATGCCTTTTGAATAAACCTTTTTTTAAACATAAAAGCTATTTGAGGTCATTGCCATGTAAAACGGCGACAAACACCGCGCTGCGGGGAAAGTAAGTTTGGTTTATGTCTATTGCGGGCCCATATTTTATTTTAGGGTACTGTCGACGGAAGACAGGTCGTGAAGAGAGAATTATCTCAAGGTGCAAACGCATATACACGAACGTAGGTCCGGAGTACATTTGTTTAGTCTTGACAATAAGGCGGTAGCCCTATTGTCAACCCTTTTGTGTTTGTGATGTCGTTTGCATTTTTTTATTACTTTTGCCTTTTCGTTTGTCTGTTTGCGTGTTTGTTTTTGTGTTTTGTGGTTGATTGTCGTCCTTGAATGCTGCTTTCCCTGTCCGATATTTTCACCCTTCTTTGTACCGTGTACGACATAGACGGATTTAGTCAAACTAACCACCAGGTTATATCACTATAACAAGATGAAACCCTTTCTACATCCATAACCAATATAATAATTCAATATTGGGCTGTTCTTTTTTATTTTTCATCATGCTGTCGCATGAATGATTTTAGTACCGATGGTTCAGAGTGATGAGGAGCTGTTTCAAGTTCACGGCTACCGTCGTTGGAAAGAATCCATCTCGTTCCCAGATTTCAGGTTTTTGTCCTACTTATGAAAAAGTGGGTGGTCTGCCTCCCCACGAAAAAGTCGACCATCATATACACTGAACAAAATTGCTAAGTATCAACTTTTGTATCTTAACTAATTTTCTTATTTTAAATATATTTTAGAATAGATATATGATAAGTATTTTGTTTTGACCATGTTGACCCATAGTTTGTAAAACAATTCTTTTTTTGAAATTGTTACATCTTTTCAGAGGTACCCTCCTTTTAAATATGAAAACATGAAATGTACTGATAAAACACATAACATGAGTCAAATCGCTTAAAGATATAAAATTCTTAAAAGTGGTACGAAATAACAGAAAAAAAACATAAAACTTTGACCCATTTATCGCTTCACTAATTCGAAGTACTTAATACAATCCGATAAACCCAGTTGTATCAGTGTCATAACTTATTTCTAAGAAAACACATTTACTTAAAAGTTTTAAAATATGTTCATGCAATCAGAGCAGACGATTTACACTCGTTATTTTGCAGTTTAACCGTATCTCTAATCAAGCTCATAATACACAAAACAATGAGAATATTATTGACATATTCTTAGGTTGATACTTAGCAATTTGGTTTAGTATACAACCTAAAATTTGCTGCAGATGACTTAAAACACCATGCAACCAACAGATGTTTGTTTTATTGTTTTTGTTGGTGGAGCCAAAGTCCCGATCGTCGTTTTCTCTTTAATCTGAAGGTATATAGAAAACAATCTATCAACCAGGATCCGGTGCCAATGATACGGATTGTGTTCGTTGCCAGAATCTCACGCATTTTTTACAGAGCTACCAGGGTCCGGTGCTCTGAAATTTAGACATGACGTAAATATTTGCATATTTTTAGGCGAAACATTTATCTTTATTGAACAACAGCAGTAGTTGCAAACCAATTTGGGATCACATTAAATTCAGAGAGAAAATATGGAAGTTTGGCTTCTTAAAGTCATCAACTTTGTATCGACCGGTCAGGAGTAAATTTGTTTCATCTTGTTAGGAATTATTCCGCATTTGTTGTACATAAAGAAAATATATTTCGAAGGATATGATGTTCAAAAGTTCCGTCGCATAAAGTTTTTTTCTTATACATACGATAATGTACCTTTATTTTCGAACTTTTTTACAACAGTGTCTATTTTCCCTTTGTTTTTACCAGCCAGGGTCCGTTACAAGTGCAACCAGGATCAAGGTAACGCAGTTTTGAGCAGCCAGTGTCCGTTACGTCTATCCACCGTGGTATTAGCACAGGGTCCTTCGCGATTGAGCATATTTATGTAAAGTAACTTAATTAGTACAACAATGTTAAGCCTGTCGGCCTTCGTAGCGCAGTATGTCAACGCGATCTCTTTTTATGCTTTTCCCGTTGCAGACAGGGTTCTAGTCTAGGCCTCAGTATTTTTAGTATTTGTTTCTTAGACCTTCAGTTATGCTTTTACAGCTACATTTGATTAAAACAACTATCAATTATAAACATACTTTTGATATGTGTATCTAATCAAGCTCTGGTTAACCTAACCTTTTTTAGAAAACGCGTAAGTGTTATCATGTTACACGTACTTACACATCCAAAAAGACGTAGATAAAAGAATATATTTATATAACAATTTAAATAAACAGCTCTTATAAGGTTGATAACAAGTTGGTATGTCGTACCAGATATGTTCGTGTTTGCTTCTGTGTAGTTTCTGTCGCCCCTATAAAATTAAGTGTATACAATCAGCTTTCCGATCAAAATGAATATCTGGATAAACGAATTTCGTATGTAGATAAAACACACGATATTACGTGGTCCCGCCTTAATTCCATTAAGCGATGGGAAAGCTTATGTAAGAAGGATTTTATAACGGAACATTTTTTTAATGCAAAAGTGCGATAATCTGTTAACAATTACCTATTATATATTTTAATTTTACAATAGGCAAACTTTCTAAGCCGAAATTAAAGATTCATTTCATAACCCAGCCTACCCCGTTTTCGCTTCTTGGAGAAGGGGTTGGATGGGACATGACAGTTAATACTCGGACCACGTAATTCAACCGGAGACAACAATATGTATTGCATAATTTGAAGTGTATATGAGCCTCACAAATACCGTAAATAAATGAAATTATTGTTTCTTATGCAAAGTAATTTTGAGATAGCGCATATCCTACCTGGAAGTTGCGATGCCCGGATTATCTACAAAATAGTGCGCAAAATTTATTAAGTACTGTCATCAGTTTATAATGCTATATCTATGTTTAGCGAATTATACATTTGAGTAAATGGCATTTAAAACGGATAGGAGAAAATACGATTAAGGCCTTATGAAACAGATTATGACTAACAACTACGGCAATCAGTGATGGCGTATGTACCTAGTGTATACTAATGTATATTGATCCAACACATATTTAGGATTGAACTCTATTGTAACACTCAATGTACTGATGGATTGAGACGGGTTTACACTTTTAATTAGTTTCCATGGCGGTGAGTTTGTTCAAAATCAATATTTAAACAGGGCTCAGTAATTAGTACACATATCAAATACCATAAGAAAAGGATGTATTAAATCTGAACCCACCGGATTTATTCTTGAAATCGCAGGACATCTTGAATTCGTATTTCCTGGCCAGCATCACAACCAGGACAATCAATGCAGTAAATTCCAGTCCTCCAACAACACCGCCAATTACCGCGCCTGATACCGGTTCTTGGTGCGCAAGGTCAGCTGAGTCGGACAATTATAGCACTTATTAAAGGGTTAACTCTTTTTTAAAT
This sequence comes from Cyrtodaria siliqua, assembly GCA_037043455.1. Classification (NCBI taxonomy): domain Eukaryota; kingdom Metazoa; phylum Mollusca; class Bivalvia; order Adapedonta; family Hiatellidae; genus Cyrtodaria; species Cyrtodaria siliqua. The sequence continues at coordinate 68,899 of JAWPHD010002647.1, forward strand.
ATACGTTTCTTTAAAACGGTTATACTTTATGTCGAATGGTGACGTGTACAATGCCTGTATGATAACCGATGTAAAGCCAATGTATATTAATGGACGGAGAAGTATATGCAGTGCGGAAAAAATACAAGTCATTAGCTTACATTACTATGACGCATATTTATTATATACTGGATTTGTAAATGTTTCGACATTCAATCGCTTAATGGTAGATCTATTTTTAAGATTGATATGCGCTTTATTTAAACCTGACTTGCAACTGATATTCGTTTGTAAGAGACAACATGACGATATAGTGGAGGAATATTGGTAAGAGATTTCATTTTATCACAAAAACACAAATCTTGGCACACAGATAATACTCTACTAAACATTCTTGGCTATGGAACCAAATCAGATTCAGAAAAATACTGCCTAATCCGTTTATAACACTGAAATGTCATTGTTTTAGATTTCTTCAACTAAAAAACACCTTAGAATAAAACTAAAGGACATGTAATGCATTGTTTTAAATCACAAGCTTGTATACGTCAATATTAAATAAATAACAACTATTTTCTTCAAATCTTCGAACTCTTGTTCTTCTACAAAAAACACAAACAAAAACAGCTGTTAAGTGAAAACTTTTTTACTTTTGAAATAACGAACAATTTGCTATCACCCTGCAATATCACCCTCGCGTCAAATAGTAAGAAATTATACGAGGGTCATTCATTATATAATGCAACTATACCTGTCAATTGAATTTTACCCGCAATTTGCTCTTGCATGTTGCTTTTGGTCACTGTCCAAATAATTATCGAATCCTTTCAAACTTATTAAAAATCCTTGCAGTAGTTTGATTTGATCGTCATTGTGAATAGGCATATTCATATATACTGTGTATAATTATGGTTCATGAATTTAGCACCAAAATACGGGGTTATATACATTTTTGACAAACTCATTTTGCCAATTAAATTATGGCGCAGAGATATGGGGATTCTCAAATGCGGAAAAGTTAAAGAATGTACACCTTCAATTTTGTAAACAACTTTTATGTGTTAAAACACAAACTCAAAACAATTTCATATATGGAGAACTCGGGTGAGTCCCTTAAAAAAATCAACGTATGGTCTATATTATTCGGTTCTGGTTAAAAATTACACGTACGAGTGATCGCAAATATATAAAAAATATGTATAATGTTATGTTAGATGATCTGATTGTAAACCCAAACAAATTAAACTGGGCATCTGAAGTTAAAGGGTTATTGGAACGAACAGGATTTAATGAAGTTTGGTATTCTCAAGGAGTAGAAAACATAACGTATTTCATTAATATATTTAAACAACGAATTAAAGATATGTTTATACAAAATTGGAATGCTGAATTATCGGCTTCCACAAGAGCTAGTACATACAGAATAATATCAGATTTCAGGTTTAAGTATTATCTATATGTCCTAATTATAAAGAAATTTAGAGCTTATTTTACAAAACTAAGAGTCTCTAGTCACAGGTTAGAAATAGAAACTGGTCGATGGCATAGACCAAATAAAACCCCGAAAGAAAATGCCAGCTTTGTAATATACTAGAAGACGAATTTCCCTTTGTATTGGAGTGTTCACTATATCGAGATATTAGAAAAGAATATGTTAACAAATATATTTGGAAACGGCCAAACATACCAAAATTTATTGAACTTATGACAACAGAAAACAAGAGTTTATTAAAGAAACTGTCCGTCCATCCATCCATCCATCCATCCATCCATCCATCCATCCATCCATCCATCCATCCATCCATCCATCCATCCATCCATCTATCTATCTATCTATCTATCTATATATCTATCTATCAAAACTCGTTTTAGACTAGGATTAAATGCCCAGACCATATCCAAGAAATATCCAAGACATTTGTGATGATTATGGAAGTAATAAATTGTCTTATGCGACAGTTACACGTTGGATTAAAAATTCCAAAAGTGGAATAAATTCAATTGAGAATAAGCTCCGTCCTGGAAGACCATTTAGTGTAGTGACGCTAAAAAATACCAACAACTGGAGGATTTATTAGCAAAAGATGCGAGATTACCTACCAGTCAGTTAGCTAAGTATCTAGGCATATCGACCGGATCGGTGCTTAAAATATTGAAGAAAGTTTTGAAGTTTAGAGAATTTCTGCTACATGGATATCCCACCTCTCAACCGAAGACCAGAAAAGTCAGCGTGTTTTGATAGCCCGTAAATTGTTGAAAAAATAAATTGAATCGAAGAGCATTTTCAAACTTAGTGACAGGCGATGAAACTTGTGTCCATTATTATAATCCTACCAGGAAAACAAGTAACAAAATATGGCCAAACGAACCATCCGTGTGAAAAGAGTGATATATGCTATTTTCTTCAATAGTCTCGGGGAAACGGTGCAAGTGGCGGTTCCTCGGGGTAAATCAGTAACAGGCACTATGTATGGGGACCTTGTAATGAAGAAACTTGAAAAAGAGTATTAGAAAACACCGACCAGCCCTTGTTTTATCACACATGGAACTGTTACATGATAATGCTCCCGCTCATAAATCGGCGGCAAGACAAGAATGTGACTGTAATTCCCCATCCCAATTATTCACCGGACCTGGCCCCGTGCGACTTCTTTTTGTTCCCACGGATGAAGAAACATTTGGTTCTGCCATATTATAGTATTTCCAGGGAGTCCCTAAAATGACTATGCCAGCGCTTTCCGGAAGTGGTTGAACCAGTTAAAATTGTGTATTCGTGTGAATGGGGAATACTTTGAAGGGATGAAATAAAAAAATTGTGGATATAATCTTTATGCCGTCTTTTGTAGTGATAGTTGCATTATATAATGAATGCCCCTCGTACATTGTTGTTTATGAGGATTTCGCATGGGCGTTTTATGCGAGGTATACTAATAAAATATATAACACTGGCGTAGATACATCGCTGTAAAAGTAATTTCATACCTTGTGGTATAATGCTAAACAGCTGCTGAAACACGCCAACTGTATTCTTAACTGACACCCTATACTGGCCATAATCTGATTGCTTTACATCCAGTATAGTTAGATAAGACTGTAAACCTTTAGATGAAATCTGTATAACACTGATGGGAGTTATATCAGTCCAAGTGGATTCATTAAACTTGGCCCAAACATAGCTGGCTGTTCAGGATATGCCTCAAGGGTTACACTCAGTGTTGCATCCTCGTGTTGGGCCTTTGTGGTGTTGCCATCAACATTTACAGACAGACGTGGAGAACCTGTTTTGAAAACCACATATACTCATTACTCATTTGTTTGATTTAGGTGAGTAAATGAGATAAACACTGTCATATAGAACCCACAGAACCCAATCGCAATGACTCTGTAGGTCCGCACTGTACCACATACTTAGAGAAAAATATACAATGAAATGAACACTACACAAAACGAATAGCGGTTACACAACAATATGGCCTACAGGTTAGCTTAACTCGATCTTACATGTATGTGTGCAGAAGCTCAATTTGCTATCTAAAGTAGTTATCCCGTCAAAAAAAAAAACCATTTTACAAAATATGTGCATCGTTTCTAAACCTACTGACGCAAAGTACATTTATATAAATTACACGTTTTGAGAATCCAAACTCTATAGATATAATATAAACGGCTTTAACCAGCCAGGCCAAAGCTCAAAACTGGGGCGTTGAATTAAGAGTTACCAACCTTAAAATTCATTGTACGCATATTCAATCGAGGGTTTTTTAAGAAACCATAAATAAGCCTATACTTTTAATCGGCATTTATACATTAGGTTATGACCTAAACACTGGACAGGGTTAGATAAACGGTTTTGTAGTGTAATTTTGCCGTTATTTGGCGGGTTAGTGCCTTTAACATTACTACAAAGTACTAGCAAATAGTCATTGAAAAGAGTACCGAATGATAAATTCAAAAATAAATGCCGAAAACGATACATATAAATCATATTGCACGATAAATATAAAATCTCGGTTTGACTGAAACTGTTCATGAACGTAGTGACACTGCTTGCTACCATTCACGTTTTCAAGCCCCGAGTTGAACAGAACTCAGAATTTAAAGTGTCAATCGTGACAATTTGAAAAATGGGAAAATTATCCTATAGAAATCACAGTACCCGAGCGCAGTCGCACTATAGGTCCGCACTGAACCACAAACAAAGAGCAAATTAAATACAAAATAAAACACGTAACGGACAATACGCAACACAAGCCATCCCGATGATAGTTTCATATGAATGTAAACACAGAAGCTTCAATATGGAATTTCCTACCATTCCTTGGCCAGCGGCGTAGGGTTCCAGTTTCTAACCCTAAACAAGAAAACAATAGGCAAAATAAACAAAATGGAATTTAGTTGGAAGCAGAAGTTGTAAAGCCTGTGTATCGCAAACAACAGTCAACGTACTAAACTAAAAATCAGAAAACTTATCCTAAAGTTGATTAAACAATACTCGGAGCAAATAATTATTAAAGAAGAAGAGCTGCTGACGTAAACACCAAGTAAACGGCATTATCTTCGGAACAACCTTCGAACTATTATTAAATACCAACCAAGCCAACCGAGTGTTTTTTAACTTGTTTTCACTGGATTTGTTTAATGTACAGCTACGTACCTTGATACATGTGTCAATATTACCGAATTGTTATTCTCGTTGACTATCTAAGAACTATGTAGGATATAGTAATGGCATTTATAAAACAAGAGGCCCATGAGGGCCCATATCGCTCTACTGGTTATTGATATAATTGTTTGAAGATATTAGAAATGCTATGTAAGGATGTAAGTTTAAAACAGTATGCTACTTTATTATTTTCGAAGCGAAGTATCAGAATTACCTTTATTAAAAACAACGTATTTCATTATACAAACGTATTGCTTAGAAAAAGTTTAAAGTTTTGCTGTCAATCATTGCCCATTCTGTTATTGTTTAACAATCCCACAAACGATTGGTATTCTTAAACATAAACATAATGATTCCAAGTTTCGTTATTTTAAAATTACCTCAATTGTCAATGAAATGAGGACGGTTTTCGATAAACTATACAAGTATGTTCCCATGGTATTTGCTTTATTGTTATCACCATACTTGGTTTTACAAATGAATTATAGCACTAGTATTGGTCATATCTATTTCACTTTATGATTTACCCAGAACATTCACGACGCTGTATCTTTTATTTTGCTCTGTATAATTATACAGCCGATATCACATGTTTAAATCAATCAACATAATACTACACTAAATCGTCAAGCAGTTAATGTGTTTAAAGGAGCTTTCATTTATTTCATAACCAACTTACATAAGACATACAGCTGCACATGTTGTGATGTCGGGATCGTTTCCACTATGATCATTGAACCCTATGCACGTGTATAACCCCGCATCTGAGCACCTGACCCGTGCTATAAAAATACTCGGCTTGGTTGGTATTTAGTTTAATCACCTTCACGTCTACACCTTTATTGATACTGATGGTGGATCCAGGATTACTGTCCACCAAACACTGAAAACTGACCGAGGTATTCTCGCTAACTGCCACAGTAGTTTCTGGGTGATGTATCTCTCTAAAACTTGTGATGGCCGCTGGATCTATTGTCACACATTTGAAATATTAATTTTGCATGTGTTATCAGTCATAAATATAAATAATTATATAAAATATATTCCAACAATATGTGATTCCTGGAAAGTCGTGTAATCATAATTGCATTGTGTCATATAAATAACTGTAATACAACTATTTTAAAGCTAAAGACAAAATTACTCGTGTTATTAGTTGTTTATCTATCAATATTCCTTTAATCTTTTTCATATTAATTACAAGACCTCGGTCTGAGGGTGTCTCGCCTACCGCGGCAAACGGCATATGAAATATTTTATTAAATTTGTGCTTAAATGATGAGAAATAAAAGCGAGGTAGTCATAAGAAGTTAAGTTACTGAAGTTAAGTGGTTTATCCAGCGTGTAGTTTTGGAAATATAATGCAAAATATGACCTTGAACTTGGTATTTTTGTCGTTCAGCGATGTCCACCAATGCCAACAATACATATGACCAAGTATCAACGACATAAAGTGAGGCAATCATATAAAGTTAACTGAGGTTAAGTTACCTAACCAAGGTAAGTTACCTAACTAAGGTTACGTTTGGGGAAAATAACGCAAAATATGACCTTGACCTTGGTATGTTTTATCGTCCAGCGATGTTCACCAATGCCAACAATACATATGACCAAGTATCAAAGACATAAAATGAAACAATCACATAAAGTTAACTGAGGTTAAGTTACCTAACCTAGGTTCAGTTTGGGGAAAGTAACGCAAAAGATAACCTTGACCTTGGTATGTTTTGTCGTTCAGTGATGTCCACCAATGCCATCAATACATATGACCAAGTATCAAACAAATTAATTATAGTTATCAGAAAAGATTAAATGACGTCAACTTACCTAACCAAAGTGATGTTTAGGATAAAGAACGCGAAACATGACCTTGACCTTGTTATCTTTTGTCGTTCAGCGATGTCAACCAATGCCAAAAATGCATATGACCAAGTATCAAAGACATAAAGTGAGGCAATCACATAAGTTAACTTAGTTAAGTTACCTAACCAAGTTAAGTTTGTGGAAAATAACGCAAAATATGACCTTGACCTTGGTAATTTTTTCCATTCAATGATGTCCACCAATGCCAACAATACATATGACCAAGTCTCAAAGAAAGAAAATGAGGCAATCACAAACAGTTTACTGAGGTTAACTTACCTAACCAAGGAATGTTAAGTTACCTAACCAAGATTATGTTTTGGAAAAATAATGCAAAATATGACCTTGACCTTGATATTTTGGCATTACGTGATGTCCCTTGACCCAACAAAGCATCTGACAAAGTTTCAGCAAAATTCGAGCAGCGTTGTTGAGATATAGTTGATTTAAAATGCGGACGTCGCCGCCGCCGGAAAAATGACTGCTATGTCGTGGGCGAGACAAAAATAACGTATTTATTTGGACAATTATTAATTGCAAATAGTACTAATGAACTCATCAGTGGTGTAATTACTTACTGGTGCTTTGGGATCATCAAGCCTAATGTTCGTAGCTTCAAAGTAGAATACCGCTTAAGCCGGTGCTAGCACATTATATTACCTCTAATGAACAGACTCTTTCAAACCAAGTCTGCTACTTTTATCTCTGGTTTGTGTTTTTTGCATCCAGGTTTCTCCATTTAATTATTTATAGTATGCGAACTAAACTGTATGTGTCAACAGAGGCCTAATAACAAATATATTGGACACTACGACAATTATCTAAATTTCACGTGGCACAGTGCGAAAATTTCACAAAATATTTCCCAAATTAAACACAGATATCATGAAAAGTTTTATTAATACAAGTGTCATTCGTGCCAAATCCCATCACAAAGTTAAATGTATTTCCAATGATAGTATTTTGCTTTCTCTTACATTTAGAGCAAAAAAGGAGTTTGACGGAAACTTTGACTATGGCAAAACCTTGATTTTTAAGAGAAAAGCGAAAAATGATGACATTTCAACTTTAAACATCTTTTAATACAATTTTTATTTTGGAAATAAACATAAATTATTATAATCCCATTTTGCCATTCACTATGAATCTTTTGAATGTATTCTCATCAAAATCAGTGAATAACTGAGAGAGAAGATAGAAGGAAAAGTTAAGGTGCCACGTGATATTTTGGTTACTTGATTGATTAAGATAGGAAGTTTCCTATCTGTTTATTAATATGTCTGTAGTGTTAATCACTTATAGAAGATGCTATCAGTCATAAATCCGTACTAGTAGTGCCAAAAGACGTTTTAGAATATTGCTCTTTACATACCGCAATTTAATCTTAGCCATGGATGTAAGGTTAAAGCGGTACACAACACTTGTAGTTACACCAGCATACATTAATCACCTTAATAAATGTCTAACACTTCGTGTGCGGACACTACGATCTAATACAAATGAAAACTTGCATATCTCCAGATCACTTACATCTTACTATGATAATTATTTGTTGTATGTGGTCCTAAAGAATGGAACTCTCTCCCCGTCGAAATTATACGATCATCATCTCTTCACCAATGCAAGCGCCTGCTAAACTATCACCTCATGAAATTGGAAAATTATAACTTTATTCTTGAAACTCATATTGTCTCATGGAAGCCTAACTTTCACATCCTGCAAGAATGTGTGATGTGAGATATACTCAAACTTATATAGTGTGATGTTCACAACATTAACAGTAGTGTTTACCATTTTTCACGTTCTGTGGGAGCGTGTTTGGTGAGATATGCTATATAATACGAATTCCACAACAGAGGTAGTAGCATTCCACCATCTTTCACGTTCCGCGAGATTGTGTGATGTGATATATACTCACAGAGTGTGATTGCCACAACAATAGTAGCAGTATTTCACTAGCTCTTACATCATGCTGCCAGAGGGTATGGTTTAGCCAGTAAAATCTTGAGAGTGATAAACTGGGCCACTTAAACTGAACACACTTCCAAAGCGATCAAGTTTTAGTGAGGTTTGTGTGTCGACAATTATCATTTACAGTGCAATAGCTGAAGTATACATGTGCAATAATTTCACGCATATCACCTATATTCCTTTTATAAATTTGTATCTTATGACATCATTATCTTAAAATCATTAACATTCTTCTTAATAGTGTATTTAAACTCGATATACTGATTAATTTTAATATGTACCATCATTTGTAAAGCAGTTGTTTCGTGTAATGCTTTTATCAAACCGGCATTAATCTCATTAATAATATTAATCGGTTACATAAACTTTAATCAATTTATCTCAAATACTAACATTTTAGAAAAATCATGAAGTTTCTAGACATATTTTATTCTTTTTTGTACCATTGTTTTAACCACGTTTGTATATACTGTAAATATAATCTGTTTTGTTTGAGGACCATATGTTCGACTGGCTAGTAACCGAATAAGTAATCCTCTTGAAATAAAGATAATATTATTATTATTATTATTAACATTTGTAATAATTACGTTATGAAATCAGATGACGCAAGGGCAGCACACGCCACTCAAAACACAACCAGGTTTTTGTTCAACTGATATTTGTATTAGACAAATGAGACTATTATGAGCGTGTTATACTACGAACGTTAAATATTGCAAAGAAACATTAGATTGAATTGATTCATGCGAAGTTAAAAACGTTTAAATTGTCAAAGTCTTCCACGTAAGTTAAATGATTTATTTTATTTTTGTATTGCAATTTGTTTTTTGTTGACAATACTGTGTAAGGGTTAGAATATCAAAATAAGACAAACATGGAATTTACCTTCGGTTGTGTGTTATTAATGTACTATGAATCAGTTATGAAATACCACTTAATATATTGTAAAAACTAAATGAATGTGCAATTCTTTCATCAACACAATATATATATTAAAATATGTTAAATGGTTTAAGATACCACTTCTTGATGATACATATCGAGTGAAAATATCAAAAGGCTCATAGAACATAAACGTTAGTCTAGCTGCTATTAGTTAACGTATGTGGTGTAAAAACTGGCATTACACCAATACATACAAGTGTGATGTAGCTTACATCTACTACAACAGACACAACGTGATGTAGCTTATATGTACTACAACAGCCAATACGTTATTAAATGCGTTACTTGACGTGGTTGTGGCAGTCTGCTATGAATGTTGTCAGTACAGAGGACGAGAAAGCAGATGTTCACTTTTGCAAAACGTCAAAACAGAAGATCAACTTCTAATAACATTAGACGTAAAAAACGCGTTTTGTGACATTAACATTTCACAAAGGTTGTTGGATATCATTTGTCAATGTGTAATAATTCACTTATTCTGTAAACGAAACACTTTTGAAAAACACAGAAAAAAACAGCATGTGTTTATCTTTCATTAAATTAAAGCTTAAATAAAAATTATGTTATGTTTCTTTATTCTCGAAAACGTTGCATACAAAGTAAGTATGAAAAACATTTTGGAAGGACAAATAATTAAAGGAAAACGCTGTTGAACATGGAAACAAAATAGCTACTTTAATACACTTTAATATACTCCAGAAAAAAAGTTTATTTAACTGCTATTCTCAATGTTAACCGTGTTACATTAACGCTTCATTGCCGAATTGACGTCATTCAAATTTAACCGGAATTTCTGCCTTAATCAAATGGGCTCGTTTTCAAAATTATGAGGACTTCGGATGATTAACGCATAACATATACTATTTGTCTCGTTGTTAAGCGTTTTATTGCACAATTAGGGTATTTTGGAGTGAAACTAATATAACTTAAAATCAGTTTTACAAATTAGGTAACGTACAAATATAGTCCGTTTTAATTTTTAATTTAATGATATTTTATTGCTTGATGTTATTTACATAAATACATGTTATATAAAAATTACAATAACAAATAACATTTACAAATGGATTGGACCACGAGTTATCACAACATCAGTTACGGTCCTTTCCAAATAGGCAGAGTTCAACAAAATGGTTATATCAATATCTAGGTAAACAAAGCAAAGACATTATGTTTTAACAATAGTAATCGAAAGGAAAAGAGAAAAAAAAAGAAAAGAACTACAATATGCCAAACAAAGTATCGTTCATCAATAAAACCACTCCACATATGATAAGCCTCCCGTGTCCCATACCTTACCGCCATACCGCTGAGCCCACCATCATTCCGTAAAAGCTCACAAAGAACATATCAAAAAGTATGACATTAGAGGAAAGAAATCAATTATATTAGCTTTGAAAACGTTTCGTCTGTTTTATGAATTGATGAACCTCAAAGAAAATGGTTTGATTTTGTTCATCGTTTAAGTTTTCAATTTCCATATAACAGTTGTTGGGTACTTATCAGATGAATAATGCGCGTATTCACAAATAATTGAATTCGCTGATGATTTGTAAAAAGTTCCCACCTGAAAAAGAAATGTTCGGCATCCTCATAATCATTTCCACAGACACAACGAGGTGTATCCCGTAAATGATTGTTATAAAGATCTGAATTTAAATTACTACACTCGTTTCTAATACATGCATGAATAACTGTTAGATACCTGTCACCATACAAGAAGAACTTAGGTACAACGGGGGCTTTGAAAAGCGTCTTAAGTTTGGTTTTAAATATTGAAAGTGTTGTGGAGTCGCGAATTGTCGTGTCTAACTCGTTTTAATTAGTTTGACATGATGTTGTACTGAGACTGCTTTTTGTTGAGCAGAACAACAACTTATCGCAACGTCTTTTATCGTTTTTTCCAGCGAGTTTTATAAAATCAATTTTAAATAGGCACGAATGAGATTCTGTTTTCAAATATAACTCCAAATGTGCCACACAACGTCGTTATTAAATGTAGCTGCATATATGTATATGTTATTATATGTTATTGCCGTATGATGATGTCGGCTGTTGCGTATAAGGTCTTCTCGGTACCACAACCAGCAGTCGGAACCACCTATTTCCCCATAATCCGGTAATTTAAAACATTCCGTAAATCTAGTAGGTAATTCTGACTGCCCTCCGAGACCGAACGATAAGTTTGCATTCATTTGCATATTTATTACACCAGATAAAGATGCTATGTATATCATGGCTTTACAACAGACATGTGATAAATACGTATATAAAAATAAGCAATACGGCACAGTGCATGCTGGATCAATGTATATTAGTTTTTCTGAAAAACAACTTGATAAGCGTATCACGTAAGTATATTTCTCGTACCAGAATCTCTTAGAAGGTTTGCAGATGAATCACACATATTTATTTTCAGTATATTTTTTTTTGAACATGATGTTGAATTGCATTCAGGGTCAGTCAACTAGAAATCATATACAATGTTCTTGTGAAGTTATACCAAGTTCCGAATAAAACTTTAGTTAAATACAACAGACAATTCTGATAATTATTTGTATTACCGTCATGTTAATTACGCACTAAAAATAGCGGACGTAATAGGGCGGGTTTCTCACATATCACTGGCAAAACGTCTGAATTCTGGGTATTGTTACATGTGCAGCTTTGAAGAAAATAACACTTGAAGAAGATAACTTAGGGACAGACAGATAGATAAAAAAAAAAAGACAGACACTGGAAAATGCACCATTAAATAAGTTCTGCTGACTTCCATTTGTAGAATTTCTACAATGTGTGAATGTGTTTTCATTAAAAAGAACAACGTTAGAATAAATTGATGCATTAACGAAGTTTGTTGGAGACCCAGTATTTGATTTACAAGAAGTATATATAAATTACTTCCAACGCGGAAAACTGTTTCCATAGAGTACTATTTTATTATATTTTAGCATAATATGTCCATAATAAATCTGATGAAATAGTTAATGACAATAAATTGCATTACAAAGGCAAAGTATACATCTCATAGCTGTGTTGTTTACGCATGGTCACTGAAATTCCTTTTGTATTTGCACAGGTGAAATTAATTGAAAATAACACGTATCAGAATAAATGGTGTACTCCAGCTACCAGTCATTGGAAGTTAGAGTATGGCAGACATCTGAACCGGAAATGCTACAAAACAAATAGAGTATCCACTTTGATGGTCTACGCCCATCTCGATATTTAAATCAACCAACACGATAAGACCATACTCTACTTAACACATGTTTAATTTTGTAAAATATTTTATTAAAGATTTCTGTAAGATTATTTCTTAAAATGAAATAAACTTCATGCAATCATGAAGAAATAAACATGTGATAAGAAACGAACTTTTGTCTGTTTAGATTATCTCAGATGGGTTGTCCTACAGACACATTTTCTCCATAAGTATCCATCATACAAATGACACTATTATTTGTAAAGAAATGAAAGGGGCATAACATAACTACACTTGCATGCAATACACGATCACTACTGTGTCAGTTTTAACAGTTGTAAACACGTTGTCGTGGTAGCAGTGAGAAGTTCCATGGAATGGAAAAAACATATCAACTCAGAAAACATAGTTGGTATTTATATTTCTACAATATGAACCATATATATGTACATTTTACATTATTTATTTAGTTTATAAGAATCAAACAAAGTTGCGTAGGGTTTACTAGATCAGTTCAAATACCGTATGTACATGTGAGCTACTATATGTATGTATATATTGTTGAATAAGAAACGTGCCGACTTTATAACTTACATATAACATTGAATGGCACAGTGCCATTAGCAGACTTTGCTCCATCAACACTCCCAACTGTGGGCACCATTGTATTGGTGGCTGTACAAGTCCGTGAATTGTCAGCCTGGATATTGTTGATTGTCAGTATCTGGCTGGTCCCAGTCTGACCACTCCATATGTAGGTTGGTTCTGGGTCACCACTTGATGCACAACCTATACAGACGTCATCTCCCCTCACTACATTTACTGGATTATTCGTAATAGTGGGACCATAGAGGCTGCCGTATGTGATCCTCGGTATAGTAGGTGCAACTGGAATAATGAAATCCGGCATACACATACTGTGATACATCATGGATAATTGAGGCTGCCGTATGGGATCCTCGGTATAGTAGGTGGAACTGGAGAAATGCAATTTGGCATACAAAATACATCATAGATGTTCAAGAAATTAGCACAAATAATGCATATGTAAAACAATAAATTGCCCTATCTTATCACTAGGAGCAGAATATGTTCTGTATAAAGAAATGATTATCATACGGAATAGTAAATTCCCGTTTAAGCACGTTTAAGATACCTGCATTTTCGTAAATACTTATTGTGCATTCCCGTATACGTACGAATACGGAGGTATATATTTGCGAAAACACACGAATACAGAGTTTAAAATGTCTGTATTTTCGCAAACACGTAATTGTGTCTTCCCGCATACTCACGAATACGGAGATTTATATTTCCCTACACGTACATATAGCGAATTTTACAGACCCGTATCTGAACGAATGAGAACGTGTATATTCCCGTATACGTACGAACACGGAGATTAAGATCCTCGTATACGCAAGAAGTCGGAGTTAATGTTTCCCGTAAACGCGTGAAAACGGAGTTTTCTATTTCCATATACACAAGTGCGGAGTGTTATATACTCGTATATTCAAAAATATCGAATTATTTTTTCCCGTATATGCACGAATACGGAGTTTAAGATGCCCGTATATTCACCTATATTTGTTATCTACAATTTTTAAATCCGATTTAGTAGTACCTAAAAGAAATGATAAATGATTACAACTTCAATTTTATTGTGTAGTGGTGTACTTAATCACTATTTATAATGACTTTTTTCTGAGCAAAATGGTCCTGAATGACCCTGAATCTCTCACCTGATAACCCTGTCCATGGTTCATACATGTAACAGTAACAGAAGGGGGTGGAATACGGGAGGTCTGGTATGTTCAGAAAAGCTAACTTTTTTAAAAATATTTCTATCTAGTTTATGTCTATATAAAATTGTGCCTCCCAGACAGGGTCATATTTAACCCAGTGTCACCATTTAAACAAACTTGGTAGACAACCATACACTTAAGCTACATGCAAAGTATTATGCTTCTAACTCTTGTAGTTTAAGTACAACTGTGTGCAAATTTATCCGCAGTATAACCATTTGAATAAAGTCGGTAATGAAGAAAACAGTTATAAATTTCTTCTAAAGAAGAAAAGTGTTACTATTTATTTAATATTGTAAAATACATTCTTTGACGAAAATCCGGTAAACACGGCATATCGGAGAGTCTGGTGAATGGCTCCGGATAGAATTGCAGAGTCTAGTATGTACCGTACGGGTCGCAGACACATAGACGATCGGGACAATCGTTTGATAGTTACTGAGACAAACTAAGGGTTAAGGATATCAAGTTACATTTGAATTACAAGAAAAGGCACTGAATGTAATATAAATGCAACAATGATCGTGGATCTACTAACCCCAACATGATTCGACGTCATTGGTTTACCATGTTGTATGTATCATCTAAGATATTGGTCTGTCCTAAAGAATTATCATGCATTTAGCCGTAAAGTTTGTGGCGCAAAGTATATTCCTGGAAGGGACTTTCAAGTATGATCTTTTTAAAAACTTTTACCTCGTAGAAGGAAACCTGGATTGTTCCTCCGACATTTTACTGGAGACTGCTTTGTCACACATGAGATTGCATGTTATCAAACTTGATACGGCAAGTATATGGTAAACAGAATGGTAAACAGAATCACTTCTGGAAAACGACTTTCAAAATATGCCAAATAGTTCTTTAGAATCTCATGTTATTCGTAGTGTGTGTGTGTGTGTGTGTGTGTGTGTGTGTGTGTCTCTCTCTCTCTCTCTCTCTCTCTCTTATATCTCAAAACGGGAGATATATTTTCCTTCAAGAATATGTATTCTCCATGTAAATGAGATACATTATAGAAAACATAAGTTCAGTTGAATCCACAGATTTTGAGAATAGTTTTTACATTTTCCGAATATAACACTTGATCGGCAAAAATACCTTCATTTGTTCAAACTTGAGATATACTGACCATTACTGAAACACAGCTATCAGAACATGTCATATGTTTTAACAAGAACAGTTTTCAGATGTTCCATTGTTTATCTCTATATACAAACACAGGACTCCCGGGACGGAGCCAATGCTAACTCCGTGGAGTTCATTTGAAAACAACAACACTGATAATCATGCAAACAACGATCCTTTCTGGAAAAAAAGTATCGAAATCTGTGATCTTAATTTTAAGCAGTAGTATAGAAGCGGGGGAGGGGGGGGATTCTGGCACAGTTTCCCAGAGCGGGCAACGAGCACCAAGCAACTGTAAAATGTGTCGGCCCTGGCTGTTAACTCAAGTACACCATCGTTTACAAAAAATCTAATTGATAGGCATACTTGGGCCAAAGGCCCTGACACATATTATTAATTACTAGAGTAAACCGGCTCTGGGAAACTATGCCAGAACCCCTCCCTTTCTATACTACATATCAATCCAGTTGATCATTTCAATAACATAATATTTTGCTCATACGATTCAACTAAAACATTTGCAATTGATTAGACAAAGTCAGACGGAACCGGACAGTAGTCTTCATCATCGCTGTACATATCGTATTTTGCCATAGAGTATTTTACTTGTATGCTAACATATCTTGTCCATTATCTAGTATTTATCTTTTATAATCATAAGCTGAACTCTTTTTATTGATTTCGTAGCTTCTTATGTTATGATTTTGTGATCTAATAACTTTCATCCCATGGTGCCTTTCTGTTGCTGTAAACAAAATCTCTTTGTTTTGTAATTATCATGCGTTATATTTTTTTTAACACACACTTTTTTACACTCGTGCATGTGTTTTTGCACTAACCTCATTATCTAACATATACGAATATAGTTTACTTCGTAGTCCGACAAATTCAACAATGGGTATTCCACACGTTTCATCGTTCATCTTGCCAATAACCGTTTTATTCTCATTAGAATGAAACTTACTTTTTGGATCATAATCGCAATCATCAAAAAGTGTTTTTCCTTGCAAAAGTCTGCATACACATCTTTTGTCTTTATTTCATAGCACAAGGAATCGGTATCAGTAAATAATAACTTCGCTTTTTTATCATATTTGTTTTGGATATGGTTGTAATGGAAATCATACATCAAATATTTTGACAAGTCTAAAATACACATACCAACATAAAAGGGCGATTTAAAACTAATCGTTCTTTTATTCTGTTTATGGCAAATAAATTTTTTCATTAAACATTTTACAAGAAATGAAGGTCTTGCTGCATATTTTTAAAGGACCTCCTCGTCGTGAGTTAATTTAACATTAATTCTTTTTCTCAAATTTTCCATAGTTTTACCAAAAACTGAATTGTTCATCAGTTTGAAGAAATCCTTTTCAAAAGCATTTTTACCAGCTGTTCTCTTAGCAGTATTAAAGTCTATGTATATCTTAAATCACTCTGATTCGTCAAACTGTAGTATTCGGTGTATTTTTGTTACCTTCAATCCAAGCTGTTCATTCAATTCTAAGTTTCTATAAGTATGACATACTTTTCTTTATATTTCAACGTCGTAACAAGTTTATTAACATTGCAATATCCTAAATTAAACTTTTTTTAAATTTGTACAATAGTCTGACAACCACTCATCTTTGATATTTAAACTTTCCGGGGCAAGAGGATAATCATTATGCGAGTCATGCAGTTTCTTGGGATACTCGATATCACACTCAACAATGTAATTTGATTTACCTTTTTCAAACGTATCAACCCACTTGAAGTTGCCAGTAGGCAACGGTTGACACATGGCCCACCCATACAATTTATTAGCATCAAGATATATTATGTACTTGCTTTCTTTTTTCTTGTCGTAGTTTTTCATATATATATTGTTAGCCTGTGAATATCTGTTTGCGATATAACTTGTGCCACCTCTTAATCCTTTTTCCACAAACAAATATTGATCAATATCAGTTATTAAATCAAGTTGGATACCAGTCATCTTAAGGCATGCGTCCCAAGCTAAACCAGGACTACTGAAGTAATGACAAGGATCTAATTTGTAATACTCAAAAACATCTGTCAGCAACAGCACATCAGTCTTAAGATACAGATCATGATATTCTCCCATATTTTTAATCTTGAATGTTTTCCATATTTTTTTAGCATGATCATAATCTGCATCTGAAATGTGCTCATCATTTAATTGAGAATAAAAGCTATCTTTGCCAGGTAATTTAGTTTCCTATAAACGTTTAAAACTGTTCATGTAATCATAAGGATAAACAACTTTTCTTTTTATTAATTCTAGCTTGTCGTCATAGTATTCTTGCGAGGTGTATTGAAACGAGGGGATGTTTATACTAAATTTTCTAATGATTGAGACAAAAACTGAAAACTGTCAATAAACACAAAACTTGATCCTAACATAAAAGCCATGTATTTTTCCATGTTATTTGGTATAAGATTTATGTTTCGTTTAAACTTTCCGATGTGCTGCATTATAAAGTGAGAATCATATCCTTTCAAGTTATGAAACACAGTTATGTTTTTAGCCTGAAATTAATATTACATATATCGTGAGCGCTTCCTCTATACTTTCCAGTTATATGACAATGGTCCCTGACTTTTCTGATGGAGTTTTCGTATGCCACTGTATGACCCGCGTCACCTTTTTTGAGAGTTGTTACAAAACCATTACCGCACATATGGCATGATTAGATTTTTGGAATCTAGCTTCTTCTTTCGTCGACGTCCCAAAATCGTTCTTAAAATGTGTATTCATAGTTTTCTTGCACCACTTTTCTTCTTCTATCATTTATTCCAAAAAACTTGTAAACAGCATTTGTATACGTTATTACCTCTGTACGTTACAACTGGTTTTGAATATTGATCATCATAACAACAAACAACTTTATACCCATAACTGCAATCAGTATGCTTTTGATATGCTTCTGTGTATGATTTTTTAGGATTGTTTGATGCTGAAGAAATACTTTCGGTTACTACTTCAAAATCAGCATATGTGCATATGTGCATATGTGTATAACTCATTACTTGTAATACAAGATGAAATAGATAAAGTTGTATATTATGAACGGTGGTTAACGGAGAGTTGCTACACTTGTTTATATTTCGATGAGTATACATGGTATTGTAGAATACGTTACATTGCTACAGATCGTAATTAGAGCGTGGCTCACATATATTTACTAGATAATGATTTGTTTGTGTACTGATAATTGTATAAGATTGTTGCGTTAATGCGTATGTTTTATTACAGCCTAAACCTTCCGGAGTTGAGATAAGCCTCACTGAAGGGAGCTAAGCCTTTAGGGTGTGTAAGCCCTCTAGGTGATTCAACGGGAATCAACGCATAACGTAACGAGTAGTGGAGACGGTGGTCCCCGTACCTGGACAACATGTCCCCGTACCTGGACAACATGGTCAGGTTATTATAGTAGCAATAACCCCCGGAACACGTGGTGGGCCCGTCATCAGACCACAGTGGAGGAACTAAACCCACAATCTCGGTGGAGGTTATTCATCACTTCATCATAGATATCGCATCATCTTAATCATCGCGTCATCCATCCTTATAGAAGGCTTTTGATGACCATCACCCATCATTTTGTGATCATCAACATTGTTGTAACTGCAACAACACTTTAGTGTCATATATAGTTAAAAAAGAGTATGATATGGACCTTTGGAAACGGCCGAGCACGACACAAACGAAATATTGCAGTCTCGGTTTGATTGAGACTGTTCATGAGCGGTAGTGAAATATGATAGCTACCGGTCACGCCCTCTAGCCCCGGGATGAGCAGAACTCAATATTCAAAAAATCAATAGTAATTAAGCAGACTCTCTGGTTATTATAATACGACATTCCTTTTATCACGATTGTTATTAATATCCGACCGATACGTTCGGTGTTCATTATCATCATCGCGTTATTTACTTTAGCTTTCCGTTATTTACTGAATACGCACTTCACATGTAGTAGATTTATATCCTGACTCGTTTAACCTAAAATAATAATACAAATACTGATAATACAAATACTAATAATACAAACACAATATTAATGATAGAAATAAAACACATTTTTGATTATCAACCTTCCATTGTGTTTTGAATAACTGGTGTATTAACGTTCGTACGATCAGAATTATACGTGGCGTGTACAACTGTGAAACATTTAGTCGTATATTTATATTTTCTAATACAATTTCAATTAACCTCCATCCGTGATATTTGGCCGCTGAAGTCAACTTGAAATCCCTACTGTGCAATATCCGCCGAGACTAATAGGTAACTGTGATATTATGTGCAATACATATATTATTAATATTATGATTATTGATTGTAACTGTATAGGTTTGCCAAAGGTTTCCTTGCAGAATGCTTATTCATTTGTGAAACTCATAAAGGGCACATCATACATTTTCACAGGCTTAACTATTAAATATTTAGAATGATTCAAAGAAATTATGGAGACAAAATACAAAACCTACCTGGTTCATTATCCTCTCCTGATTTCCCGATAATCCAATTAATTATTAATTCATCAACTACAAACACAACTACCACTGTCGAGACTCCAACTATAGGCCAAACCAGTGGATGAGGAGTGTCTTCATCATTGTCATCATCAATATCTATAATGACAATATAGATACATACAACACTGTCGAGGCTCCAACGATCGGCCAAACCAGTGGATGAGGAGTGTTTTCATCATTGTCATCATCAATATCTATAATGACAATATAGATACACACAACACTGTCGAGGCTCCAACGATCGGCCAAACCAGTGGATGAGGAGTGTTTTCATCATCGTCATCATCAATATCTATAATGACAATATAGATACATACAACACTTTGGAGGCTCCAACTATCGGCCAAACCAGTGGATGAGGAGTGTCTTCATCATTGTCATCATCAATATCTATAATAACAATATAGATACATACAACACTGTCGAGGCTCCAACTATCGGCCAAACCAGTGGATGAGGAGTGTCTTTATCATTGTCCTCATCAATATCTATAATGACAATATAGATACATACAACACTGTCGAGGCTCCAACTATCGGCCAAACAAGTGGATGAGGAGTGTCATCATCATCGTCATCATCAATATCTATAATGTCAATATAGATACTTACAACACTGCGGAGGCTCCAACTATCGGCAAACCAGTGGATGAGGAGTGTCTTCATCATTGTCATCATCAATATCTATAATGACAATATAGATACATATAACACTGTGGAGGCTCCAACTATCGGCCAAACCAGTGGACGAGGAGTGTCTTCATCATCGTCATCATCAATATCTATAATGACGATATAGATACATACAACACTGAGCAAGAGATAAAATAAACAGCTTATAAAAAAAGCAAAGACGAGGATGACAGAGTAACTGTGATGTTGGTATGGGAAGAAACAGAAGAATTATGGGAAACACAAGCTTTTGTCGTTTTTTCACTGACATTTCCAATATGTGTATCAACAATTCACATCAAAACTACTAGATACAAGTATTTCAAGATCTTAATATCTTAATAATCAGCAGTTTAGAGGGGTGACCGTTATCGATTGTCGTATGTATATGCACAATGAATGTCGGAACCACAATATCGCGAATCATCCATGCCGCTTGGCACGAGGAATTGGGGTTTGTGATGGCAAACGTGACATTCGAGAGATGTTACGGCAGGTATTCATTGAAACAACAAATATAACAACATCAGTATAAAACATCATGTGTCACATGCATTGTGAGTGATTAATATATTAAGCTAAAATATTTCAACAATATGCGTTACCTGTTATTCTCTAGTATAAATAACTTGTACCAGAACAAAACTGTTAATAGAAAATGCTTCATCACACACGTCCATTGTTAGGAAAATAATGCAACGCTTATTAATACATATTCAAACGAGTTTTTGTTTAATACAATATGATTGCCATTCATATAAAATAAAAATAAAACACTTTCCGTTATAATAGCTACATTTTTAGGAAAACATTTATTTCATATGCGTTACGAGGAGGACTACATATTTGACACGTATAACACAACTAACTTTTATAAATATTGAGTTCTGCTCAACCCGGGGCTAGAGGGCGTGAGCGGTAGCTAGCATATTTCACTACCGCTCATGAACAGTCTCAATCAAACCGAGACTGCAATAGTTCGTATGTGTCGTGCTCGGCCGTTTCCAAAGGTCCATTATCATACTCTTTTTTTACTGAATCAGCTATATACAATTTAAATACTTACATGCGTAATTGATCAACTCCTCCTTCGAGCATATCATTTTCTCTAACGTCTCATGGGAAACACAACACATTTTTGTTTTGCCATCCATTCCTTCTTCATGTACGTGTGATCGTTCTCGTACTGGTTTATGTATTTACTTGGAACAATGAGTCGGATGTGACTGTTGTATTGGATATAGACATAGAAACATTGCCTGCAGGACGCCAACCCTTACTGGTACACGACACGTTGATTGGTAGATACTCTTTCAAATTGTCCATATGAAGTTCTGGTATTTGAAGTCAGTCTTAAATATAATTATATAAATAGAACAAATTAATCAAAATACATTATATTAAAAGAAGTTTGACAAATGCTTATCTGAATGCTATAGTAATAATGTAAAAGTAGGTACAAAAATCGAACATGAGATATACCATTCACAGAGCAGTCAACCAAAGTAGGTGTAACAGTCCTACATAGAAATTTAGCATTCAAAGAACATTCAAAATCACGGAATTCAAAAGAAGCAATCGATACAATGATAAACAGTTGTAAAGTATGCGACACAACAAACATACATAAGTTGACAATCGGGTAAGCGCGCTGGAGAGGTCAGGTTGACATTCGGGTAAGCGCCCTGGAGAGGTCAGGTTGACAATCGGCTAAGCGCCCTGGAGGGGTCAGGTTGACAATCGAGTAAGCGCCCTGGAGAGGTCAGGTTGACAATCGGGTAAGCGCCCTGGAGATATCAGGTTGACAATTGGGTAAGCGCCCTAGAGTGGTCAGGTTGACACTCGGGTAAGAGCCCTGGAGAGGTCATGTTGACAATCCGGTAAGCGCCCTGGAGGGGTCAGGTTAACAATTGGGTAAGTGCCCTGGAGAGGTCAGGTTGACAATCGAGTAAGCACCCTGGAGAGGTCAGGTTGACAATCGGGTAAGCGCCCTGTGGAGAGGTCAGGTTGACAATCGGGTAAGCGCCCTGGAGATGTCAGGTTGACAATCGGGTAAGCGCCCCGGAGAGGTCAGGTTGACAATCGGGTAAGCGCCCTGGACAGGTCAGGTTGATAGTCGGATAAGCGCACTGGAGAGGTCAGGTTGATAGTCCAGTAAGCGCACTGGAGAGGTCAGTGGCAACAAGATCGCTGGCGCTTTATCCAGGTTCTAGGGTGCGCCATACCTCAGGCTGACTATACCGTAATCTCAATGAAACGTGAATGTGTAAATAACAAATCTCCACCAGAATACATCCTCTAATATACAAGGCTGCATTTATAGTCAGTATACGTAAACCACAAAGATGAGCAGGTATATATATATGAATATAAAAAAAAAAAAGCCATTAAGTAAGTACTCAGTAGCTCGTATTGGCCAGAACAACACGAGAATAAACCGTTAAGACAAGATTGAAAACAAACATTGTAAACGTTTTATGATTTTGGTAGACGTCATCATAAGGTCAACAATCTGTCCGATCATTACACAATCAAAGAGGAAAGCATAGAAGCAAATTGTAAATAGTTCAATCACTAAACATGAACTGCGCAAATGATCAGAGCATACATTTTTTTTAACTTTTCTAACATGTTTATGAAGATTGTATGAAAATGTTCATGATCAAGGATCTTACGAAATTTTAAAATAACGTCACCTTAGAAGTTAGAAGTCAGGTTGTGATTTTGAGTGCATAAGCTTTTTAAAAATAAACTCTCTCGGTTTGATTGAGACTGTTCATGAACGGTAGTGAAAAGTGCTTGCTACCCAAGTTGATTAACACTTTGATAGGTCTATCATCATACATAATAATTACAAGCATGGAACACAATAAAATGACGCATTCATTAAAGCTATTTTAACGAGTGTATGTAAGTGTCTTTACAAATATCAAAATGTATAATGAAGTAAAATTTTATTCAACAAAATGATATCAATAATTGTAGTTATGTCCCCATACATGTATTAAATAACTGCTTTAATGTATACGTTTTATTTTATTATACAAGTAGATATATGACATGTAGAGTTTTCAAAATGCAGCGATCCATTAACACGCATTTTAAAGCAAGTAGATCTAAACGTCAAACAGAAAATATCGCATTTAAGGGCCACAGTCAACCAAAAACAAGCACAGAAGAAAATAATACTTCAAAATATGAATAAAACGCAAGAAATGGCATCATAAACGTAGCATGGTTGACAAAAGGGCTAATGGTCAGTGGCAAAGAAAGCCGCTGGGAGTTTAATGTTGGTTCTAGGGTGCAGTAAACCACTTTCGTACACTGGTGTCATTCCAATGAAACGGGACAGTATACTTAAAGATATCACCGTCAGGTTATATTCTCTAACCAACATGGCATCATTAATAGGCAATGTAAGTATAACACATAAATGATCATGTATAGATGAAACAAAATCTTAGAAAGCCACAACGAAAGTACTATTTTGACTTGCAACAAGAAAACAAACCGGTAAGGGTAGAACAAGATTAAAGACAAACATCAAACGTTACCGTCCTTTGAGAATGTAGGTAGATGTCATCATAGGGTACACCTTTTGTCCTTTCACAGCACAAACAAAGAGAAAAGCATAATGGTATACTGTGAATGGGTCAACTACTAATCATGCAGTGCGTTGGAAACTTATAATATCATAGCCTCTGTTGATAAACGTATGAACACGTTCAATAAAGGTTGTATGACAACGATTATGACAAGGCTCTACGGAAGTTTGAAATCATATCACCATAGACGTCAGATTTTGATAGTCCTTGTCGCAGAATAATTCTTAAATTACTTTCATATTTTAAAAGTAGATCAGAGTTACGATGATAACATTTTTCAAATGTTTTTCGAAGTTTATGGCAACCGCAATATACATTTTGAAGATACGTATGGAACTTTACATATAAACAATACGATTGTTTCCATCAGAGAAGAACACAAGAGAATTTAAATAAATATAGATATAAAAATCGAACAGGAAAAGCTGAATTCAAGGACGACAGTCAACAACAAACACACACATAAACAAAGAACTTAAAAGATGAATAAAAGGCCAATTAAACATTACAAACACAAAAGGTTTGACAATAGGGCTACCGCCTTGGAACGGTCAGTGGCAAAAAAGGCCACTGGGGGTTTAAACCAGGTTCTAGGGTGCACCAAACCTCAGACTTACTATACCGTCAACCCAAAAAAACGGGACAGTGTAAATAAAGAAAATATTCTATAACCAACAAGGCAGCATTAATAAGCGATATAAGTTAAACACAAAGATGCTCGTATATATATAAATACAAAGAAACAATAGCCTAGAAAGCCACAAGAAGGTACTCAGTGACTTGGCAGAAACCAGAGCAACAAGATAATACACCATTGAAGGCACGAAAAGACAAGACTGCAGACAAACATCAAACGTCACCGTCCTTTTGAGCTTTAGGTAGACGTTTTCTTAGGGTCCACAGCCTGTCAGGTCATCGCACAATTAAAAAGGAAAGCATATTGGCGAACTGTAAATGGGTCCACCACCAAGCATGCAAACCGAGACTGCAATATGTTTTGTACTTATCGTTTTCGGCGATTCCCAAATTTCTTTTTTCATATTTTTTATATATCACAGTAGCGTTGCCTGTGCAGCGTGGCGGCGGTAACACGTCTACCCGTGCTTGCAATCAGGACTGTTATTCATTCCGATCTTTGGAGATCGCTTAGCCCGATGTTTACAGATAACGGTGGTACATTCTTTAATATCTTTTATTTTTCTACTTGAATTTCGAATAGGTGGTTCTACTACTCCAGCCTTTAAAGGTTCTGAGTATTGTTTAGGATATGTTGCTTGCTTTGTTTAGGGCAAAGCGTTTAGTTAGAAACTGGGACCATACGCCGCTGGTCATGGAATGGTGTGAAAATACCTCATTGAAGGTTGCATTTTCAACGTCATATGCGTACCGTCTTCGGGATGTCTGAAATTATTGTGCTATAGACATATTAAATATTGAGTTCTGCTCAGCCCTGGCTAGAGGGCGTGAACGGTAGCAATCGCTTTCCACTACTAAACAGTCTTAATAAAACCGAGACTACAATATCCGTTGTACTTATCGTGTTCGGCGATTCCCAAATTTCTCCTTTCATATATGTTTTTCTTTATTTTATGGAGATAAGCTTCGGAAATAAAAGGGGTCAGACTGAGTTCCTGATTTCTTAAAAAATAATCAGAAAATTATTCAGAAAAGGATACGACCGTTTAGTATTACAACGCACTTCATGCTTGGTGATTGACCCCTGTACAGTCAGAAACTACGCTTCACTTTTCTCGTTTGCGATAACCGGACAACCTCATGGGACTCTATGATTGCAACTTCTGAAAGTGGGGTCGGTGCATAAACCTTCGTCCCTCAAGTTTTACGGTCGTACCCTATATTGGTTTTATATTTCGCTGCAACTGCTGTGGTTGTTCAGTACAATCCACCCTGGATACATAATGGGATGTCTTTAATTATGTTTTTTATATAATCTTACTATAATATATATGTGCATCGTTTTCTAATTCCTCTGAAATAAAGCTAAACAGAAAGCCATATTGCCGGCTGACCGATCCAAGTGGGTAACACTGCCATCATCACTCGTTGTGATGGGTATTGTGCTGTTCTTTTGGAAGCAGCGTTTATATTCGTTTTCGCGCTTACAACACTTTATTACAGACATCTATTATTCAAATCGCTATTACATTGCGACAGGCATTAAAATCAATATCCGATGGAAGGCAATACTTGGGACCTGTGGCAATTAATTGCCAGATTATCTTATCCTAAATAACATCAGGACTGCCAGTAAAATTATACCATGTTGTCATTTACGCCACCTAAAACGATTTGTACATATTAACTTGTTCGTTTCGTATTACTCATATAACATGTTCTTCTTTTATTTCATCAGCAATACCGACTTTAATCTGACTGTATTAGTTACACATAAATAGTTTTAAACGTCTTGTTTGGGCATGCACAGTACATTAAAATCCATTATATTCGTATGTGTTGGGATGCGCTTAAGAACGTTCAACACCATTAAAAGCAAAATATTCAAAAAAAAGTATATGCAACTGCTTTGAAAGCGATGTTCGTCATATGGAACGGTTTTAATAATGTCCTCCTCGTATTGAAAAATAAGAGTAACTTTCACCAATGTTAATCATCGGAAAATCTGTAGATCTAATGAACTTTCACTCATGACTAAACCATTAACATACTGATATGTAGCTTGTCCTCAATCAATAAGTGTTGAAAAACGTTTGGTAATGGTAGACAATTAACATTTGATAATGACATGATTAGAAAATATATGAAACGCATATGTTTTTTTGTTCTTGGAGTTAAACAAGCGATCTTAATGTAGTTGAGCGATATCATTGAGAACTGTTATTTTTTTACACTGTATTAGTAAAAGTTATTTTAACGCATTATCTATGTTATTCTAATTTGCACATACTGGCAATTGTGGTCTAGGGAATCATTACTGTTTTTGACTCAATTATTTTTTTGAAACAAAAACATCTAGAAAAGAAATAGAAGGTATTGAACAACTCTAAAATATTTGTAATCCCATATGACACATTCGGATTATCTTATAAATTGGTTCATACTATCAGAATGACGACCTCGTAATGAGGCTTTGATAGATTGCATGCATGAACAATTGTTACTTGCACCGATACTTCACGGATATGTTCTGTAGGAAACTAATAGGCGATATAAGCAAAACAAGGTGATCACACATATATGAATATTAAATAATCCAAAGCATAGAAAGTCACCAAACGAGTACTCAATGACTTGGCAGAAGGGATGGTAACAAGGTAATTAAGGGCACGACGACACAATATTGAAGACAACCGTTACCACCGTCCGTTTCAGAATTAAGAGACCTTCCCTTTCCGGATTTAGGTAAACATGTTGAAAAAAGTCATAAAGTCTTTAAAATTAACACATTAAAGAAAAACGCACTAACGATTATTAATGTAATACTTCATACAAATTATAAAGTGTATCCTTTATAATAAGGCTTTATAATATATTCAATCCACGGGTGTTAATTATTTGAAATACCCGCTATCAAAAGATAATGAAATGAGACATTTGGAAATCGCCGAACAACAAAAATAATACAAAAAATATTGCAGTCTCGGTGTGACTGAGGCTATTCGTTAACGGTAGTGAAAAATGCTTTCTACCGCTCACGCCTCTAGCCCCCGGTTGAGAAGAACTGACTATGTAAAATGCCAACAGAACACACTTTTGAGCCATCCCGAGTAGTTTCTTTCCGTTATTTTGTTTAGGAATTGGATTGTTTCGTACTGCTTTATGCACTATAAATTGCAGCCCGAGACATTATAGTATTTATTGTGAAATGTGTGGTAAAACATGTCCGCTCTTTGCATCCTATTATTGTTTGAAAAAAAAAGCATTCGACATCTTACTATTATTTACAAAGAATAGTGTCATTTGTTTACTAATGTTGGGTTTAAAATGTTGCTGAGATGCGCTCAAGTTACTTTAACACTTTTGTAGTATACACGATTGTGATAAAGATTCATTGATTGCTTTACACAATTGACATCATACATTATACTATTTTCCTCCTCGTAATGAACGTTTTGTTAATCATCGGAACATGGTTAATAGATCAGATGTCTTTCTCGACTACACTCACAATTTGAAAGGCGTAAATTACTATTATTATTTCTAAATTCGATAGAGAATATAGTGTAATGTATTCGTAACCATAGATGTAAACCCAATGTAAACACAGTGAAAAGTATACTGAAAGGAAAAAGCAACGCATAATCAAAAAATTGTCTATACTGCATTATTATATACACCTAATTCTAGGTAATATTCTAGATATATCTCAACGTGTTTTTTTTACAAAAAGGGGCTAAAACTAATTACAGAAAGGACAACTCTGTCATGTAGTGGACATTTTATGTAAAGTATACTTTGTTACTCAAAATTCAAAAATATCGAAGTTTCGCTTGAAAGAGTAAAGCCATTTCAGTATTGTGCTTAATGTTAAGAGACTGCAACATGTAAAGCCTAAGTTTGCTCACCTGCTTGAGTCAAATGCGCATTATGTCGATCATGCAACTTTAAAGGGGTAACCATTGGTGTGTTCGGTGCTGTTTAAACCTTCTTTTTGTAAGGACAGGCCTAATGTCGCCCTATGCCATTCGATTAGCAGTAGCATATTAAACATACAATATAGAGCGTAAATACTCATTATGCGTTTATTTTTTTTCTTTCAGTATATATGACGCTGTCATCTTAAAACGCACTGCATGTTTAGCGGTTGGCCCATTTACAGTTCGCCACTATGCTTTCCTCTTTCATTGTGCGATGACCCCAAATAATGATGTATAGACGGGGCGACATCGCACATGCGTCACACAGCACATACCATGATTTCGATTATTGATTGAAATCCCTAGCAATTAAACGCTCTAGCAAAACAAATGAACTGGGAGATATTAACCTCATGAAGTAGCACGTTAATATGGGGAGTTGGTGGACCCTTTTACAGTTCGCCACTATGCTTTCCTCTTTAATTGTACGATGACCGGACAGGCTTTGGACCCTATGATGACGCCTACCTAAAGCCCAATGGAACGGTGGCGTTTGATGTTTGTCTATGATCTTTCTTTTTGTGCCCTTACTGGTTCATTCTCTTGTTGCTCTGGCTTCTGCCAAGTCATTGAGTACCTTCATTGTGGCTTTCTAGGCTATTTCTTTTTTGTATTATATTTACACGAGCATATTTGTGTTTTACTTATATTGCCTATTGATGCTGCCTTGTTGGTTAGAGATTAGATCATGGCGGGGATTTCTTTATTTACATTGTCCAGTTTTAATGGCATGACAGTAGGGTAAGTGTGAGGTTGAACCGGTTTAAACCCCCAGTGGCCTTTGTTGCCACTGACCGTTCCAAGGCGGTAGCCCTATTATCAACTATTTTGTGTTTGAGATGTTGTTTGCATTTATTATTACTTTTGTCTTCTCATTTGTCTGTTTGCATGTTTGTTTTTGTGTTTTGTGGTTGACTGTCGTCCTTGAATGTTGCTTTCCCTGTCCGATATGTTTATCTTTCTTGAAGTTAAAGTCATCTCTCGTATCATAAAGGCATGTATGTAATCGTTTAATATCGAGAAATGAAGATTGAGAAATGCTGCCATGAGACTTTTGGAGTTATTTAACATGAGAGTGGTGTATTCATAAATCATATTAATGAACCAGGATTAGAACGAGAAAAGTATGAAAGGAGAAATTTGGAAATCGACGAACACGATAAATACTAAAAAATATTGCGGTCTCGGTTTGATTGAGACTGTTTATGAACGGTTATGAAAAGTGATTGCGCTCCTACCCCACTCCCCCCACCTATGGCCCCGGGTTGAGCAGAGCCCATTATTTAAAATGTCGATAATACAGAAACGTGAGTAATTCCGAAATTGGTATGCATATGACGGTGAACATGGAACCTTCAATGAAGTGTTTTCATACCATTCCCTGGCCAGCGGCGTATGGTTCCAGTCACTAAAACCCTTAGCCGGAAACAAGTAATTAATGGGCGAAATAAACACAGTGGAATTTAGCTGGGAGCAGAGGTTATGAAGCCAGCGTATCACTGATAACAGTCAACATACTAAATTAAGAAGTAGGCAACATATCCTAAGGGTAATTAAACAATACCCAGAACCTTTAAGGGCTAGAGTAGTGAAACCACCTATTCGGAATTCTAGTAAAAAAACAAAGGTATTTGAGAATGTACCACCGCTATCTGTAAATATCTGGCTCAGCTGTCTCCAAAGATCGGAAGGAATAACAGTTCTGACTGCAAGCACGGAGAGACGTTTAACCGCCGCCACATTGCACAGATATATCTACTGTATTGTATAAAAAACAAGTATGAAAGAGAATTTTGGAAATCGTCGAACACGATCAATACAAAAACTATTGCAGTTTCGGTTTGATTGAGACTGTTCAAGAACGGTAATGAAAATAACTTGCTACCGTTCACGCCCTCTAGCCCCGGGTTGAGCAGAACTCAATATTCAAAATGCCAATAGTACTGAAATTTGAGTAATCCCAAAAATGGTGCATAAGACGGTGAACATGGAACCTTTACTTTCAATGAGGTATTTTCACACCAGTCCATGGCCGGCGGCGTATCATCTCAGTTTCTAATAAAACCCTTTGCAATACTCGAGAAAAGAATGGGCGAAATAAACTCATGGGAATTTAGCTGGGAGCAGTGGTTATGAAGTCTGCGGATAACAGGCAACAGTCAAAAGGCTAACTATTTCGTATCAATCTGCATTTTTAACATGAATGACATTGTCATTTAGACCATTTACTTTACTAAATTATCATGTTAACCATCTGGCCAAAAATAACTGAAAATAACACTCTTGTCAAAGTATCCAACTATTTTGCTTATGGAATATTTTCGAGAAACCCGTATTTCCATTGATGTTACCTGTATCAAGACTAGATAAATTGTGATAATGTACGCGTCGATATTTGGCTCCTTGATGGAAGTCTATAACATGGGCGAGTACAATAATTTGCCATACTCTGAACTACACTGCATTAAAAAAAATAAATATTGTATAACATGGTGAAATGTTATTACATATGTTGGTATAGAAAGCTTCGCAAATAACCACAATAAACGTCAAACAATTTCAGTTATTACGCAGTTTGTACATTTTCGTTGAATCAATCGATGATGTTGCTAATGCATTGTTGGAGACCCCACACACTTCTTACTTCATAAGTGTCGTTTGTTAGGCTGCAACTATATGACTGATACTGTACGTTTCTCCTTATAAGGACGTTGATTCGGCCGTCGACACAGGAGAGATGTTCACGTCTGTGAGCCGCCAATTGTAGTGCACCTAATCACTATCACTATTGGTTAACTGCTCCATGTAAACATGTCTCCCTTGTTAACCCCTGTATGCTTGTAATGTCATATTGCGTCTTATTTATCGTTGCAATTGTTCTTTGTTTCGATGCTTTTTTTTTATTTATTTGTGGTCGTTCATTTATAAATTTCCTGGTCGACTTTTATATCAAATTATATTGTTCGCAAGAATCAGTCCATTGATTGGGTGGTGCTAAGTAATATAACCTGGCAGGGATATTTGTTTTATCCTTATTTACACAGTCCCGTTTTACTGGGATGACAATAGGTTAGAATGAGGTTTAGTGCACCCTGGAACCTGGTTTAAACCCCCAGCGGCCTTTTTGTCGTTCCATGGCGGACGCCCTATTGATAACCCTTTAATGTGTGTGATTTCATATCGTTTATCATCTTTGTAGTTATTGATTGTATCTTGCGTGTTTGTGGTTGGCTGTGGTCAACGCTACCAGTCAATACCACATCATACCGCAACACGTGGAATGTGGTATAGAAATATAAACACCGTTTAAATAAGTTTAGTTGTTAACAAACAGTGCTAGCTTAAAGACTATGCCATAGATCAGTAAACCAACAGCTCATTTATGTATACAGTCTATAGCATGGAGTTTTATCATCCGTATACGTAGGTTTGTTGATGTCATCATGATTGTTTGTTAAAATGTGCAAATCATTCCTGCTTGTGATTAACAGTTTCATTAAGTTAAGTACCTTCAGCTGTTAAAACAATATACATAATTGGTAAATGATAAATCATGAATAAAGTGTGCGTACATTCGTCTTTGTCATGCTGAAATATTGAAGAGTTTTGTCCTCGTATTAAACAATCGCACAATGTCTTAGTCACCTTAAATTGTCACGTACACATTTTTTGCGTTGTTAGGAAAGAGATTTAATCTTGAGTATTTCACTATATATTCAGGCAGATGTCATCGATGCCTTTATTGTTTAATATATCATCCATATACTGAAATGACACCAGATACACAGAGTAGACCTCTTGGTATACATTAAACATTAACAACCTGTTCTGTCTTTCCTAAAGAACTTCAACTTAACAAAGCTAATATTGCTGATAATGTCTCTTCTTTTCTCGATTTATATCTCCCGATAGAAAATGGAAAATCATTAAGACAAATCTATAACAAGAGAGATGAGTGTTAATTATCCCCATTTAGACGGGAATGTCCCCCGATCAACTACACAATATGCGGTACGTGCTTCTCATCTTATTTTCTTTCCTAGAGCTTTTAATCCAGTTGAGGACTTCGTAACCGTTGTATAACTAAAAAGGAACTCAATCAGGACCACCGCTACCACAAACGTGTATTAGCGTAACCCAAATCTGCTTTGAAAATATAGAAGTAATTTAAAACGGTTCTACTACAATGACAATGAGAACCTAACTGTTATGGTAATGTGATTTACATACAAACTTCCTCAGGTTCTTTGATCATGATTACTTTCATACTATCTTTATGAAACAAGAAGGTAAGTATATTTCTTCAAATAGAGTGTCTGTATTGGCTTTAAATAGGATATTACCGAACTAACATTCATTCATATGTAATTGTATTTTGTAACATGTTGCTTATGCTGTTCATATATATGAACCTAAGTGAAAATAAAGAAGTTTATTATCTAAAACAGCTAAAATATGTGCGTGCAATGTATACACAATGCACGGTAAATATATGTGAAATTATTGTTTGCTTGTAATCGCACACAACTTCGGAACAGCATGCTACTGCGTTACATGCATAAAACCATCAGAAGGACTCCATGTCTGAAACATATACTTAACACCATTAAAAGTGCAATTGGTTTTCTTTTGTGTTGATTTCCAAGATCGATTGTAGAGTTATGTACTTGCTAGAAATTATCCACATTCCCTATAAATCTGGTGACTGATAACATGCATCTATTGAAAGAAGTAAAATTGGAATTATGCAATCGATCTTGGAGACATTTTAATTAAAAATAAACACAAAACAAAATCTTGCACTTTAATGGCGTTAAGTATAGTTTGCTTGACATCAAGTAAAACGTGTAAATCACAATGTTATTGTTTAAAGTCCCTATCACAAACAGGCATATTTTGCAACAACTGTACACCGTTTCTACACCGATATACGACGAGGTTCATGTATATATCTAATTTACATATTTTGAGAATCCAAACTATATATGTCATGATATTGGGTATACGATATACATGTACTCGTAGACGTAACATCGTATGCATCAACTTTTGATTCTGTATTAAGGTCCATATAAATATTACGCTGCGCTGGGTACAGAACTGTTGTATTACCATCTTCTCTAGTTACGGGATGCAAATAATATATATCTTCATCGTGATTGATTTCTAGATGAGGTTGTGGATAACGACATTGTTCACTGTCACGGATAACCTCGTAGTTGTCAGATTTTGGATCGGTATTGCAGTCGATATAAATCCGTCCCTTCGCCGGGTTCTCAGTAGTTGAATTACCATTTTTTCTAGTTACGGGATGCAAGTAATATCTATCTTCATCCTGACTGAGTACTGGCCGATCATGGACACTATCACGTATAACCTCGTAGGTGTCAGCTCTTAGTTTGCTATTAAAGTCGATATAATTGCAACCCTGTGCCGTATTTCGAGTATCTGTACTACAATCTTTACTGTTGATAGTTATTGGAAGCAGATACTCTAGTTCGTAAACCTGACTAGTTTCTGGATTGTCTTGTGGTTGACCTTGTACGCTGTAACGTCTAACCTCGTAGGTATCATCACCTGTTTCGGTATTCACGGCACCTGGTGGCATGGCAGTTGATGGTCAGGTGGAAGTGTTGATTGACCGTGTTGACTGTGGTGTAAGTACATGGTCATTATTATACATATGTCATATTCTAAACCAGGCGGATGTGTTGATTGACCTTGTTGACTGTGGTGTAAGTATATGATCATTATTATACATATGTCATAGTCTAAACCAGGCGGATGTATTGATTGACCTTGTTGACTGTGGTATAAGTATGTGATCATTATTATACATATGTCATAGTCTAAACCAGGCGGATGTGTTGATTGACCTTGTTGACTGTGGTGTAAGCACAGGATCATTATTATACATATGTCATAGTCTAAACCAGGCGGATGTGTTGATTGACCTTGTTGACTGTGGTGTAAGTACAGGATCATTATTATACATATGTCACAGTCTAAACCAGGTGGATGTGTTGATTGACCTGGTTGACTGTGGTGTAAGCACAGGATCATTATTATACATATGTCATAGTCTAAACCAGGCGGATGTGTTGATTGACCTTGTTGACTGTGGTGTAAGTGCAGGATCATTAGTATATATATGTCATAGTCTAAACAAGATGGATGTGTTGATTGACCTTGTTGTCTGTGGTGTAAGTATATGATAATTATTATACATATGTCATATTCTAAACCAGGCGGATGTGTTGATTGACCTTGTTGACTGTGGTGTAAGTATATGATCATTATTATACATATGTCATATTCTAAACCAGGCGGATGTGTTGATTGACATTGTTGACTGAGGTGTAAGTATATGATCATTATTATACATATGTCATAGTCTAAACCAGGTGGATGTGTTGATTGACCTTGTTGACTTTGGTGTAAGTACAGGATCATTATTATACATATGTCATATTCTAAACCAGGCGGATGTGTTGATTGACCTTGTTGACTGTGGTGTAAGCACAGGATCATTATTATACATATGTCATAGTCTAAACCAGGCGGATGTGTCGATTGACCTTGTTGACTGTGGTGTAAGTACAGGATCATTATTATACATATGTCACAGTCTAAACCAGGTGGATGTGTTGATTGACCGTGTTGACTGTGGTGTAAGCACAGGATCATTATTATACATATGTCATAGTCTAAACCAGGCGGATGTATTGATTGACCTTGTTGACTGTGGTGTACGTGCAGGATCATTATTATACATATGTCATAGTCTAAACAAGATGGATGTGTTGATTGACCTTGTTGACTGTGGTGTAAGTATATGATCATTATTATACATATGTCATATTCTAAACCAGGCGGATATATTGATTGACCTTGTTGACTGTGGTGTAAGTATATGATCATTATTATACATATGTCATATTCTAAACCAGGCGGATGTGTTGATTGACCTTGTTGACTGAGGTGTAAGTATATGATCATTATTATACATATGTCATAGTCTAAACCAGGTGGATGTGTTGATTGACCTTGTTGACTGTGGTGTAAGTACATGATCATTATTATACATATGTCATATTGTAAACCAGGCGGATGTGTTGATTGACCTTGTTGACTGTGGTGTAAGTACATTATCATCTCAATACATATGTCATAGTCTAAACCAGGCGGATGTGTTGATTGACCTTGTTGACTGTGGTGTAAGCACAGGATCATTATTATAAATATGTCATAGTCTAAACCAGGCGGATGTGTTGATTGACCTTGTTGACTGTGATGTAAGTCCATGATCATTATTATACATATTTCATAGTCTAAACCAGATGGATGTGTTGATTGACCTTGTTGACTGTGGTGTAAGTACAGGGTCATTATTGTACATATGTCATAGTCTAAACCAGATGGATGTGTTGATTGACCTTGTTGACTGTGGTGTAAGTACGGGATCATTATTATACATATGTCATAGTCTAAACCAGGTGGAAGTGTTGATTGACCTTGTTGACTGTGGTGTAAGTACAGGATCATTATTATACATATGTCATAGTCTAAACCAGATGGATGTGTTGATTGACCTTGTTGACTGTGGTGTAAGTACAGGATCATTATTATACATATTTCATATTCTAAACCAGGTGGATGTGTTGATTGACCTTGTTGACTGTGGTGTAATTACAGGATCATTATTATACATATGTCATAGTCTAAAGGAATATTTGATTTTAAATTGATAAGGCGTTCAGTTTTACACATTATCGCTTTCTTACTACTTACTAGTTCATGCATTTATGTTTTAAATACGGATTGCTCATTCGGACATCTTGCAATATTTTTGCTAAAGACCTAAACTGTATAGATTTTACCTGCGGTGTATAGATTGTATTTAAAGCTAAGTAACTTATATATTATCAACTTAAGCTTTAAAAAGAAGGAATAACGGTAACATTAGCGCTTGATTAAAATTTACGTCAACTCTTGAGGATGTAAATCTGGATTGGTTGAACCTAAAATATAAAAATGCAATGTTCGTGATTGTATACTTTCCTTGTAGTATAGAACGATATTTAAAGAATGTTGAATTAATTAATTAATTATATGCTAAAATTCTAAAGCTGTAATACTGTTTACTAACTAATGTATGAACATTATATTTGTGTTAAAGACTATTTATTGAAATTGATAGTGTTTGAACATAAAACTGATTTATTCGCAGATAGATATTTAATAGAGAACGTTACGCAATTAATATTACCAGTGTGCTCACTATCTCCGATACTCTTCACTATCTTGACTATGACTAGACCAAAAACAATAAGCACAGCTGCG
Source organism: Cyrtodaria siliqua (assembly GCA_037043455.1). Taxonomy (NCBI): domain Eukaryota; kingdom Metazoa; phylum Mollusca; class Bivalvia; order Adapedonta; family Hiatellidae; genus Cyrtodaria; species Cyrtodaria siliqua. Next base: position 106,237 of record JAWPHD010002647.1, read on the forward strand.
GCTGTTATAGCTCCAACAATCGGCCATAAAACGGGATCAGCGTTTTTTTTCGTATTTCGACTGATGCGAATCTAGAATGAGGATATAAAACACAACACATACTGTATTCTTGCATATTGATTTAGATGTAAAATACAACACATCCTGTATTATTGCATATTGATTAAGATGTAAAATACAACACATCCTGTATTTTTGCATATTGATTAAGATATAAATTACACAGCTTACCAATCCTTCGGAAGCAACAATCGAGACGTCCGTCACACAGAAATAAAATGAGGAAAATACGTTTTTCAAGTTCCATCTTTTCATTAGTCTAAATTACCGCTACTAGAAATTAAACAACCAAACTACCACACTATAACCCAACTTTGGTTTTAGTATTATGCGAGGTAAACTATGCAATCCGAACACAATTTTAGATATAAAAATGTAACACAATCTAACCTCTAACGTTGATCTCGATATCCTTTATTTGTGATACAGATACTATATTCGACCGAATTACCGCGCTCGCCCCTATAACCGCACAGTACTCGTCACAATATCGTCCCTTTAAGCGCACGGTGTTTCGTAAGTTATCTACCGTTGCATCATTGTAATACAGGTCACGTATCAAAACCGGCTTCGGTATCTGATTGGCCAAAATCTATAAATAGTTTTCTGAAGTCATGTAGGTAGACAATTAGCTGAGAATACCTCGTTTTCAGTTTAAATTTGTTTTGATTCGATTGGTAAGTATTTTATTGTCGAGTGTGTTGTTTATTTTTCTCGTTTTCTACATGGTAACTCTTTAATTTATTAGAAGGACATTTTACCGCATTACAATAAGTTTGAAATAAAACACGAACCGAATCGGGTTGTAATTAGGTCGAATACGATATGTGATTATAAGCAAGACAAGATTATACGCCGCTATCCTCGAGCATTACATCAGATATCTTCAGAAATTCCGGCCACGTACGCGTGCTTTGTGTGTGATGTATTTTTACCGTTTTTCATCCAGCTGATCGTTGAGACAGGGTCGCTTTTCGTCGTGCATTGCAAAACTGTTGATGTCTCTTCTGGAACATTTGGTGATGTAACTGACACATTGATGCTTATTATAGGTACATCTAAAATCGATTAAAATCAATGTTTGAAAATATAAGTCAAGTCTCATGTTTACAAATAATTAACCGCTTAATAACAACACAATCAAACGAATACGTTTATGGACAACATAGTCCAACAAATGATTTTACACTTATAAATAACATATTCAACAGAAATCTACCCGAATATGGACAACGGTCATTTTGCCGTTGACCGGTTACAATAATGTCAACCTTTTTCATTTGTGGTGTAGCATATTTTGCTTCTACATGTATTTATCATTGTAATTATTTTTTGTTCGTATGCGATATTTATTTTTTTGGTTGACTGTGTTTTGTGAATGCTACATTTTTTGGTCGACTAGATTTACATTCAACGTTATCAAGCAGATTATTAAACACTGATGGATACTATTATTAGAAAAGTTATCCTATGGAAACCAGAGCATCCAAACGCAATGGCACCGTTGGTCCGCTCTGTACCACAAACTAAACCAAATGAACAAATTAAACACTCAATGAACAGGAAAATACATCGTGTATTCACACAAGTAGTGGTGAAGGCAGGGTTATCGTCTTGAAACGGTACATATTTGCATGCTAATGGACAACAGATTAAACAAAATGTCGTCTTTAGTAGCCAACAAAATCACACAAATACGTCAACGCGTGTATATAATGCTCACATGTGTAACGTATAGATGCCTCCCTCGAACATTGCAGTTTTTCTAATATCTCACGAGAAACGCAACACATCAGTTTTCTACCATCCCATTCCCTCAGCATGGAATTCAGGACCGTAGTGCTTGAGAAGGTCCCAGAACATCATAAGTATTTGTCTGGGTCACTAACTCAGACGCGACGGGTATACCAGATATATGCATGGTAACATTGCGGGCCGGACGACCACCTTGACTGGTACACGAAACGTTGCATGGTTGATCATCTATCAAATTATATATGTGCAGTTCTGGTTTTCGGGGTTGTCCTTTAAAATTGAAAAAAAAAGTTACATGTTTATGAATAGTGTAAACAGAAAAAAATGGTCTTAAACGTAATACCAGCTCATATTTAAGACATAGAACACTGCTTAAGGTGGATTATCGTGTATTATATATCGCGGTTTTGGAGGTCACAAATCTAAATACCGACTGAACTACCGACTGAACTGATTAAAAATCAATCGAACGTAAAACATTGATATACCTGTATACTACACGGTAAATAAGCACAATCACTTTTTTCTATTGTCTAATACCCTTTAAATACAACAGATGTACATGAAAATTGCATCACTGTGTGACGTCACTGTACAATGGCAACAATTGGCCACCTTCTCAGGCCATATCATAGATTATTACGAGATATTTCCAACTAGACTAATAATCGTTTAATTATAAATATAATGTGTTTTGTGTACTGTATACTGACAGGGCAACTGTTCTTTTGTATTATCTATTCTAATATTACGGGCTATTAAACTTATTATTAAACGCCACGTTTTGAATAAAAGTGCAACTGATTTCATTGTGTAAGTATCAAAGTTATAAGAGCTACCTTTCAGGGAAATACCTTTCCGTGTTTTCGAGTGAGACATTGATTTTAACTGTCCGTTCTATATGACCAAAAGTGTGTTTAAATAATGAGATTAAAGATTGCACGTTGCATTGTTTGTGAAGGAACCTATTAAATATCAACCACATAAAACGGATTTCAGAAAATGTCTGTTTTTGGAAGTAGCTTACGAACTATGTACAGTTCTGATACAACAGTCAATGGCGTCAATAAGGCCTTATTGGAGACTTCGTACTTCACTTCCTTCATATGATCTTCGTTAACAAATCTCCACTTTGTCGTGTAAGTCCCTCTAATTAAGTACCCTCGTTTTCTAGTTTCCGCGACAGAGATGTAGAGTGTTAGTGGTTCGGAACATCCAGTTGTATTACACCTAATCTTCGTCAAATTTCCAACACTCCCAGGTACACATTGCTTGCATCCATCAAAATCTCTAGGTAATCAAAATAAAAAACATACATTTACGTTTTGCATTTTCAACTAATATGAAAAGTGCCATTTCTATTTTTAATGCGGCATAACTTTAAAAAAAAAAATTGTTTTAATTTAAAAAGCAATTCCGGTAGCGAAAAATAACAGTGAAAATATAATTATGCTGACAAAGGTAACATGTTCAAATTTAAAAATTGAAAATATAAGCTTTTCATTTCAATCATAAAATCCACTATTTCAATGATAAATATATTACATTATTTACAAATTGCGACTAACATAAATAAACGAACCTATACGTTTGAGGTGTATTATGGATGTTGTACAATATTGCGAGTTCCCGACGTAGTCACCATAATAAAATGTGTTATCTTTGTCCGATAGATTGGAAAACCCCAGATAAAAAACGGATACATTGTTGTAAATAGAAACTTTCGTTGACTTGCATCCAGCAGGTCATGTTATCACTGGTAATTTTGATATTATTGATAAACGTATTCGGCATTTGTTTTCGAAAGGTCCTAAATATAGATTACCTTCAACTATTGATTTGAATGCCTGTCGTGCCCAGATCGCCCACTCCATTGAAGATTTTAGTATCAAATGGTGTCGTAGAGAACATGCGGACCCACACTCACTTCCTACTTGGAAAAAGTCAATTCTGAAATTTATAGATACACGTATTAACTTTTATAATGCTAACCCCTCTTTACTTTCTCCGAGACCTAGGTTTTCCTTTCGTTGTTTAAAATCGGGAATTCAGGAATTTCATAATAAATTTGTTTTAGTTCCTGCAGATAAAGCAGCTAATAATGTAATTATTGTTTGACGCCTACATTACGTCAATGTTTTATCTCTGGAACTCGGCAGCACCAATTCGTATACTCCAGTTAATTCTACCGAGGATGATGTTGTTTCCGCACATATCACTCGGTGCACTACTTTCAAGGCTGGTGTAAACGATAAGCAAAATAAACTGCCTACTGTGTACTGGATTCCTAAATTACATAAAAATCCATATAAGGCTCGCTTTATTTCGAATTCTAGTGCCTGCACCACAACAAACATCTCCAAACTTTTAACTTCTTGTCTTACTGCCGTTAAAGATCACGTTAAACTATATTGTGATAAAACTTATGAAAACTCTGGATAAATTTATTTTGGTCTATAAAAAAATCAGGAGGCGTTCTTGATAAAATTTTCAAGAAATGTCAAGTTTCATCAATAACCACTTATGACTTCTCTACTCTATATACAACCTTACCACATCACCTTATTAAAGACAAGCTAATTTCTCTTATTCAAAAAACATTTGCTAGAGAAAATACTACATATTTGGCATGTAATAATATAAAAGCGTTTTTTACTAACGGCAGTTTTGACAATTATACTATGTGGACTTGCTATGAAGTTTGTGAAGCACTCATCTTCCTATTACATAATATTTTCGTCAGGTATGGAACCACCGTTTATAGACAAATTGTTAGTATCCCTATGGGTACGAACTGTGCACCACTTGTCGCAGATTTGTTCTTAATTTGCTATGAAAGGGATTTCATGTTGAGTCTTTCACCAGATACCCAGGCAGATGTTATTGAAGCCTTTAATGACACCTCTCGGTATCTGGATGACATACTGAACATTGACAACCCTTTCTTTCCAACTATGGTTAATTATATTTATCCTAAAGAACTTCAGCTTAACAAAGCTAATATATCTGATAATAACGCTTCTTTTCTTGATTTAGATCTCTCGATTGAAAATGGTAAAATAATTAGCAAAATCTATGACAAGAGAGACGATTTTAATTTTGACATTGTTAATTATCCCCACTTGGATGGGGATGTCCCCCGAGCAACTTCTTTTTGGGTATATGTGTCTCAACTTATTCGTTTTTCTAGAGCTTGTACTCGAGTTGAGGACTTTAATATTCGTAATCTTTGTATAACTAAAAAGTTAATCAATCAGGGTTACCGTTACCATAAACTTCGTAAAACCTTTGCAAAATTTTATTATCGTAACCCTGATCTTCTTTGAATTTCCAAATATAAAAGTAATTTAAGGACTCTTCTACGACAAGGACTATCACAACCTGACTTCTATGGTGATGTGATTTATAAACTTCGTAAGATTCTAGGTCATGATCACTTTCATACTATCTTTGTTAAACTTGTTAAAAAGTTTATCAAAAGAGGTTATGCCCCTATCACTTTGCAACGTACTGCATGCTTAGGGGTGGACCCTTTTCCAGTTCGCCACTATGCTTTCCTCTTTAATTGTACGATGACCGGACAGGCTGTGGACCCTATGATGACGCCTACCTAAAGCCCATTGGGACGGTGGCGTTTGATGTTTGTCCATGATCATTCTTGTCGTGCCCTTAATGGTTTATTCTCTTACTGCTCTGGCTTCTGCAAAGTCATTGAGTACCTTCATTGTGGCTTTCTAGGCTATTGTTTTTTTGTATTATATTTACACGAGCATATTTGTGTTTTACTTATATTGCCTATTGATGCTGCCTTGTTGGTTAGAGATTAGATCATGGCGGGGATTTCTTTATTTACACTGTCCTGTTTTAATGGGATGACAGTAGGGTAAGTGTGAGGTTTGGTGCACCCTAGAACCGGTTTAAACCCCCAGTGGCCTAATTTGCCACTGACCGTTCCAAGGCGGTAACCCTATTGTCAACCCTTTTTGTGTTTGTGATGTCGTTTGCATTTATTATTGCTTTTGCCTTCTTGTTTGTCTGTTTGCGTGTTTGTTTCTGTGTTTTGTGGTTTACTCTCCTCCTTGAATGCTACTTTCCCTGTCCGATCTTTTTATATTTCTTTTTCTTTCCCATCTTTCATTTCTTAGTCTCGACCATTTCATATATGCTCCTTCCCATTGATATTTCGGCACAAATGTGATTGTTACAGCTTTATGAATTACTGCTGGTTCTCCAACCGTCATTGTCCTGCAGTAATTATCCGCGATATCTGGTGGATGAACACAAAATGTATAATGACATAATCATGAGTTTTAATACAGAGAAGATATGATAAATACTACCCAGGTCTGTTAAAGGTTTGTTTCATATTCACTGAGTAAATATGTTTACCCTTAAACGGTGATCAATACGAAACTGTCCAATGCATTGTTCTAATGTGTAAACGTCATGGCTCTAACGCACATACTGATTTTGACTAACAATTTACTAAGTGTTGCATGAGGGTAATAAAATTGTTTTTCAAATATTGCAACCGCTACATACATCGACTTTAACAGGTACTAAGAAGAAGAACTAAACTATGCAAGAGTCGTCAAGTCTAATTTCGCGTTTAATGTTGACCGTATATTACAAGGTTTGAAATATGTATTTTTCTACTGTTTACATATGAGGATTATTATAAGCTCACACGTTTGATCATACGTGCAGTGACTTTTCTGTTCAACTTTGATACTTATTTTGATTATCAAGAATGACATCAGTATATACATGTAATATAATATGTTATAGTTGCCATTCTTACTACATGATATTTAAATATTTTAACATGATTCTATATAAACAAATATAAAATAAACAAAACTTACTGTTTCCAAAGACAATTTGGAAATTTACACAAAACATGGTAAGATAATTTAAATACTGCATGCTTGTAACATTCTATTTAATCCTAACAATGAAACTCTAAGTCATTCACTGAAGAAACATTAATGAAACGAATGACTCTTTAGATGAAAAATATTATCTTACATTAGTCTTAAAAAGGTGCTATGGGTGGTACGATGATATGTTGGTGATCGGCAATTAGTGCTTGTTTGGAAAACTCTTGCGTATTTTAATTATCTTAATAAATGCTGAAAACAACACACACAAACAGGATTTAAAATAGCAGACTCGGTTTTATTGAGTGTTTATTTTTGGGCATATTTTATGTATGACGGTCGATTGTTTTTATTGTGGAGGCAGACCAGCTGTACAACTAGTACTGTTTACCTTCAGCCATCTGTATAAATCTACACATTCTCACTTACAAGTTTCCCAGTTAGTTTCGAACCCGTAGCGGTGAGTGGCGAGGTTGTTTACAAAGCAACGTCCTTAACTCCTCGACCACGGTAGCGTTTTGGGATGACTGAGGTCTGCGATAGCTACATTTCCTGTTCGACTTGTGCAAGCTATAATAGTCTGTACTTTGATAACTGATCATTTGAACATGGCGGCAAAATTCCAAGATGTCCATATGGTGTATCAGAAGGTATTAGATAATGCAACATTGAGAAGCAGCAAACAACTGTAAATAAAGTTGTGAGTTAACCGTCTAAACAGCATATCATGGAAACATAAAACAACACTTAAATCCATTCGTGCCCTTGGTCGGTATGCGGTTGCTCACTAGAAAAGTTACCTTTGCTCAACACTGTTCTCTTCAAAACACGATGCACAACCTTACCACTTCACATTATCAAAGACAGGCTTAAGCTAACCAGTGGGCCATATTGCCTATTGACTGTTTCAAGTCGGTAACACTGTCTTCACCACTCTTTGTGTTGTGCATTGTTTTTGTTACGGTGTGACTGCATTTGGGTGCTATGGTTTCTACAGGACCATTTCTTCTCATTACTGCTCTCATTCCAAAAGTCCTAGAGTCTACCCTTTCGCGTGTATATCTAATGCTCGTGTATAAATATAAATGCAAAAAAAACAACAATAGCCTAAAAGCCACAAAAAAGTTACTCAATGACTTGGCAGAAGCCATAGCAACAAGAGAATAACCCATTGAGTGCACGACAAGACAAGATTGCAGACAAACAACAAACGTCACCGTCCATTTGAGCTTTAGTTAGACGTCATCATAGGGTTCACAGCCTGTCCGGTCATCGCACATTTAAAGAGTGGCGAACTGTAATTGGGTCCACCACCAAGCATGCAGTGCGTTGCAAAATAATAGGGTCATAACCTCTTTTAATAAACAAGTTTAACAATGATAGTATGAAAGTGATCATGATCAAGAATCTCAGGAAGTTTGTAAATCACGTCAATATAGAAGTCGGGTAGTGATAGTCCTTGTCGCAGAGTTCTTAAATTATGTTCATATTTAGAAATAAGATCAGGGTTACGATAATACAACTTTGCAAAAGTTTCAGGAAATTTATGGTAACGGTAGCCTTGATGGAGTAGCTTTAAAGTCATACAACGATTACGAATATTAAAGTCCTCAACTCGAGTACAAGCTCTAGAAAAACAAATAAGTTGAGACACATAGACCCCATAAGAAGTTGCTCGGGGAAGTGATTCACAAACTACATGGCAAGTCCACATAATGTAATTGTCCAAACATTTCTCGAGACAATCCAAAGCTGAACACCACTCGCATATCATTATATCTCCCCACGAAGAGGTGAAGTAGACATATTGGTTTTGCTGTGTCCGTACGTCCATACATCTGTACATCTTTTTGTCACAAATGTTGTCGCCGCTACTCCTCTTAAACCGCTTAAAGAAGTCATCGGTATAATGTCTAGTTGCGCATTTCACGTTGTGTTCCGGTTTGATGATTTTGGATTGAGTTATGGTCCTTTGACGTTTTTATTTTAAATTTGGTTGCTCCGCTACTCCACCTAAAGAAGGATAAAAATATTGGACAGGGAAAGCAGCATTCAAGGACGACAGTCAACCACAAAACACAAAAACAAACACGCAAACAGACAAACGAAAAGGCAAAAGTAATAAAAAATGCAAACGACATCACAAACACAAAAGGGTTGACAAACCGCTTCTTGGATTTCGCCGAAAATTTACAGAAAGCATCGGTCTAATGTCTAATTGTGCATATCGCGTTTGTCTTCTGTTTCGATGATTATTGACGGAGTCATGGCCCGTTGACGTTTTCACTTTAAATTTGATGTCGCCCTACTTCTTTTAAAATGCTTGTTGGATTTCGCCGTAAATGCAGAGGAAGCACTGGTATAATGTCTAATTTTATACTTCGCGTTTGTGTTCCGGTTGTATGATTTGTGGCGGAGCTTCGGTAAGATGCCTGGTTTGATGTTCCAGTTTGATGATTTGTTGATAGAGTTATGGCCCTTTGAAATTTTAACATATTGTCACCGCTAACCCTCCTGAACTTCTTGTTGGAGATTGACAATACTTAGGAATCATCTGTATGTTGCCTTGTTGTGCATATCGCGTTTCTGTTCCGGATCAATGATTTTTGACGGAGATATGGCCCTTTCATATTTTAAGTTTAAATGCTCCTCTTAAACCGTACGTTGGAGTTTGATGAAACTCGGTAGTTGTGCATATCTCTTGTGCGTTTCAGTTCATATATTTGTGACGGAGTTATGACCCTTTGACATTTTAACTTTAAATTTGTTGTCGCCGCTACTCATCCTAAGCCCAATGTTGAAATTAATATGTTCCTACCACAACGAGGTCAATCCGAATGGCCTTGACCTACATTTTAGACTAATTTAATTAACATTGAGGTTTTGTTTTATGTGACTGACAGTACTATCAAACGTATTTTAACTGGGGTTTGCAGTGGAGGGAGACATATGTTTTTCTAAAAAAAAAAATCTATTTTTTATTGTTGTGTTTTTTGCGCTAAAAAGAAACATCTTTTTTTTAAAATTCAGATACGACAAAAACACTTTATAAATATCTTCTCATGTAAACCCCGCAGACAATTTAAAGAAAATAAATTACTTAAATTTAATTAACGTTAGCAGTTTGCTATACAATCTCCAACGTGTTTCAGTACTGTTATTCATTCGATCTTTGGAGATCGCTGAGCCCTATACTTATATTTAGTGATCTGTGGTACATTTTCAATTTCTTTTGTGTTCTTACTTAATTTTCTATTCGGTGGTTCCTCTACTCCGGCCGAAAAAAGACTCCGTGTATGGTTTAACCACTCATAGGATATGTTGTCTTCTTTTTAAATCAGTATTTTGGCTGTAACTTGTGATACGCAGGCTTCATAACCGCTGCTCCCAACTAAATTCATTTTTGTTTATTTCGCTCTTCGGGGCATTATTAGATCTTGGGACCATACGCCGCTGGATATAGGGGATGACATAAAGATACAAATATTGCTATATCCACCGCCATATGCTTGCCATCTTCGGGATTGTTAAAATTCTGTGCTGTTGATTTTTATGAATACTGAGTTCTGCTCAACCCGGGGCTAGAGGGCGTGAGCGGTAGCTAGCATTTTTCACTACCGCCCATAAACAGTCTCCATCAAACCGAGACTGCAATATTTCGTATGTGTCGTGCTTGGCCCTTTCCAAAGGTCCATACCATACTCATTTTTACACAGTCTTACCCGTAATCTTACCCACTCTGGAATGGTGTCCTAGAACAGTAACGCGTGGCATTCTCGGTAAACCATTCGAATAAATCACATGTACGAAACGAAAATCGTAATTATTAGATAACCGAGCTCCATGTCCACCGCCATATGCAAGCCATCGTCTGGATGGTTAAAAGTTTGTGCTATTGATTTTATGAATATTGAGTTCTGCTCAACCCGGGGCTAGAGGGCGTGAGCGGTAGCTAGCATATTTCACTACCACTCATGAACAGTCTCAATCAAACCGAGACTGCAATATTTCGTATGTGTCGTGCTCGGCCGTTTCCAAAGGTCCATTATCATACTCTTTTTTTTTAGCATATAATAAAATAGAATAATGTTACTTTCCAATTATGGGCCTTCCCTTAATATACTCCACCTCCGATAGACTTGCAATGAAACAACAAAACACAAAGTATTATTTTGGTATGAGCGTTGGGATACAATCGACCGACTGAGCGAAAAGAACGGGTTGTACCATGAGGAAATGTTAGCATTTAACAGTATAATAAATGCTCTTACATATATAACTTCATCATAATCACTCTAGATCTATTTACATAAATTTGTTAATAATTAAAGTCCCAAGGACAGTGAAACTTTCAATCTCTCTGCTACATAATCCTTAATATAACCATTTTTAGCCGATTCACTAAGCCATCGACCACGGCACTTAAACAATCAGAAATACCCTATTAGCAGCAGCGGTAGCTCCACCTTATATAAGCTTCTTTTCTTGATTTAGATCTCTCGATTGAAAATGGTGAAATAATTAGCCAAATCTATGACAAGATAGATGATTTTAATTTTGACATTGTTAAGCTTTGTATAACTAAAAAGTTACTCAATCAGGGTAACCATAGACTTCGTAAACCCTTTGCAAAATTGTATTATCGTAACCCTAATCTTCTTTCCAAATATTAAAGTAATTGAAGGACTCTTCTGCGACAAGGACTATCACAACCTGACTACTATGGTGATGTGATTGATAGATTTCGCAAGAATTGTGGTCATGATCACTTTCATTCTATCATGTTAGACTTGTTAAAAAGTTTATCAAAAGAGGTTATGACCCTATCATTTTGCAACGTACTGCATGCTTGGTGGTGGACCCTTTTACAGTTTGCCACTACGCTTTCCTCTTCAAATGTACGATGACCGGACGGGCTGTGGACCCTGTGATGACGCCTACCTGAAGCCCAATGGGACGGTGGCGTTTGATGATTGTCTATGAGCTTTCTTGTCGTGCCCTTAATGGTTTATTATCTTGTTGCTGTGGCTTTTGTCAAGTCACTGAGTACCTTCATTGTGGCTTTCTAGGCTATTGTTTTTTTGTATTATATTTACACGAGCATATTTGTGTTTTACTTATATTGCCTATTGATGCTGCCTTGTTGGTTAGGGAATAGATCATGTCGGGCATTTCTTTATTTACACTGTCCTGTTTTAAAGGGATGACAGTAGGGTAAGTGTGAGGTTTGGTGCACCCTAGAACCGGTTTAAACACCCAGTGGGCTTTGTTGCCACTGACCGTTCCAAGGCGGTAGCCCTATTGTCAACTATATTGTGTTTGTGATGTCGCTTGCATTTTTTATTACTTTTGCCTTCTCGTTTGTCTGTTTGCGTGTTTGTTTTTGTGTTTTGTGGTTGACTGTCGTCCTTGAATGCTGCTTTCCCTTTCCGATATTTGTGTCTTTCTTTATGTATGAGTCCAGAATTAAGCAAATCTGTTTTGATCTCATTAGACAATTTCTGTGTACTAGAGAAAGTACCGGCAGTACTAAAACCATCATCAAGAAACATAATTACTTTCTTGCCTTCAACTCGCAATTTGGCAATTAAAGGGCGTGTATACTTTGTATATAAATATGGGGCTACCCCGAAGCCAAACGGCAATACTAACAACTTGTAATATGCAACATTGCCTGTCTCATCTACAAATAATCCCCAATTAATCTTTGACATGTATATCCAAAATAATGATAGGCTGAGAGGATATCAAATTGTATCATCCAACCTCCATGTTCCAAGTACATAATATCAAAATGATATATAGTGTCTTATAGAAACCACAGCGTCCGAACGCAATGGCATCGTAGGTCCGCACTGTACTGCAAACAAGGACTAGTAACTACAATGAAAGAGACAAAAAACAACAGAAAGGGTGGTGAAGACAGGGTTACTGACTTGGAAAGGTCAGTAGGCAATAAGGCCTACTGGTTAGCTTGAATCGATTTTATATGCGCACAATCCTCGCTATTATCCTGTCTTCAGCGTCCAAATAAACAAGACAGTGTAAACAAAACTACATCCCATCAAAAGGAATTCTCTAACAATAAAGTCCACATCCAGAGAAACTAACTAAAGATACACATACAAAATATCTCAGGATGTATCCAGAATTGTACTGAACAACCACAGTAGTGGCAGCTAAAGAGAAAACCAATCTAGGGTACGACCAGAAAACCCGAGGGACGAAAGCTCATGCACCCACCTCCCTTAGTTGGGGTTTGAGTAGGTACAATCATAGAGTCCCAAGAGGTAGTCCAGTCATCGCACAAGTGAAAAGTGAAGCGTAATGACTGACTGTAGAGGGGTCAATCACTAAACATGCAGTGCGCTGTAAAACCAAAGGGTTATATCCTTTTCTGACGAACTTCCTGATTAAATTTGTAAAGCGGTCAGGAAACCCGTCAGACCCCTTTAACTTACGAAGTTTATAGACCACATCTCCATAAAATGAGGGTTGTGATATGCCTAGTCGCAGAAGTGTTTTAAGGTTGGTCTTGTACTTTTCCAGCAGGCCCGCGTTGCGGCGGTAGAATTTAGAGAAAGATCAACTAGTTTATGATAACGAAAACCCTGCTGAAGAAGTTTACTTGTAATAACTTGATTTCGATCATTGAAGTTTATAACATCATTACACGCTCTAGCAAATCGAATGAGCTGGGAGATATACACCCCATATGAGGTAGCACGAGGTACATCTCCATCCAGGTGTGGATAGTTAACGATGTTAAAATTGAAAACATCTCTCTTATCATAGATTTTAGTATGAATACAATCATTTGAAATCGAGAGATGAAGATGGAGAAATGCTGCTACTGTATCCAAACTGTTGGCTTTATTCAACGTGAGCTCTGCTGGATAAATGTTAGTAACCATATGAGCAAAGAACGGATTAACAATATTGAGTATGTCATCAAGATACCGAGAAATATTATTAAGTATTCCTTAAGTATTATTAAGCAAGTATTCATATGTAATATCCATACATGTTTATTTACAAACCTCAAATCCAAAATCAAACGTTTCTTGCCATTGTTATGGATTTACTACTGTGGGCACCTGAATAGATTTTTCTAGCAAACTTCGATCTAGTAAATCTTAAATAGCTCCGATAACAAACGGACTCTATTCTAATGCAGATTTATTATTTCTTAATATACATTTCCCTGGTAAAGAATAAAATGGTATCTTATAACCATTCATGATAGTATCTGATATAAACTGACTTGCACCAGTCGATTTGCAAAAATCAATGTTTTGTCTATTTTTAACAATAATTTCTTTTTGACCTTCAATCTTACAAATTATATATATATCGAACTTGATCGTAATTAGCATTGCTATATATAAAATACTCATCTTGAAAATCAATATCAGGTTTTTCCACTGCGTTGTCCGTCTGTTGGACTGTTTCATTTCTTGACGGGTTGTTCAGTTGCTGTGAACCTCTTGCATACGAGGGTCATTCAATAAGTTCTGTCACCAAATGAAAGAGAGTTTCAATACCATTCTATTGATGGTAAAATGAATGCTGTATCTTTTGTTTGACGAAAGTTATGGAACATTTAATATACATCACTTATACATACTGAGGCATTTTCGTCCTGAGTTTTTTTCAGGTATGTTAACTGTTACTTTTTTTAATGCCTGTTTCTCTGTAAGTACTTGTCGAAGACCTTTGCAATTTCTCATACATTACCAGTTATAACTATGCATGACAAGATTTAGAATTTAAGCATGGTAGATGAAAAGGCATTGTCTTAGAAATTAACATTTTAAGCTAACATGTAAAATTAATTTAATAATAAATGGACATTAAATGGGAGGGCAGTCTTCTGAAATAGCGTTTTTGGATGATCAATATTTTCACTAAACATTGTGCAAAATTCTACAATAATGTGTTGAATTTGAAATTTAAACACTGATGGACTAGGATTTGTAAAAAAATATGAAAACATATTAATACTATGAGAATAATTACGACATTTAAAAGATATTATAACATTTCCGTAAACAAAATGAAGAAAATCAGTGTTATTTCCGCTAAAATTAAGGGATATGCATTCACTCATATCTGGTTTACAGCAAGACTTTTCCGAATTCTCGACAATCGTTTTCATGGATTATAGGCGAATAACAACAGATGGCGTACAAGAAAATTTAAAAGCATAGAATTATTCAAATATTTTTTACAACGTTTTGTAACAAGGACATTTTCAGAGATACCAGTATCCAAAAGGTGTGGTAGGGGGAGGTAATTCAGGGGTATAAATAACCGGATTTTTTTTTCATTTTTGTTGTGGAATTTAAGAGAGTGAACCCAGTAGTACTATAAATACTCTACTTTATCTCAGTGTAATATCAAGTTGAAAGGATATATATGCTTAGTGACAGAACTTTTTGAAGCACCCTCGTATGGGCACGTAAGTCGCACATTGTTGAGTGCACTGCACGCGAAGCAGGGTCCAAGCTGAAAGGGGCCTCGCTGGAATGAAGGGGCTGCGTAGCCTCGAAAAGAGCCATACTATGTACCCAACAGTTGGGCTGGTGTTTGAAAAGTGAATCCCCATGTACTAGAAGGGCCAGCCATACCACGACCAGCAGTAATACTGTCCATCTTCCTTTTCAGAACAGCACGGGTTTCCGCTCTGTTAATTCGGGAGTCATCATCCGAGTCGCTGGCATATTGTCGGACGGTTTCCCATCCGCCCTCGGATGAGTCCGCAATGCGAATGTGTTTATTTCGCACCTGGAGTTTGCCGCATGCTTCGGTGAGCACTTCTCTCGCATATTCGACCTTTGTGTTGGACAAAACCCACAACGTTTGCTTTAGAGTGTCCTATGTTTCTGAATTAATTTCAAATTGTACCTTATTGCATTCGAAGCGCCATTGTATGTCCTTTTCCGTGTATAATTTTTTGGTATTTTCATTTACATTTTCTTTAAATTCGCTTATTTCACGTTTCTGACCACGTAACTCCAACAGAATCTCCTTAATATTATTGTTTATGTCAGAATTTTGACTGCTCGGCAATTTTTTTATTTTTTTTATTTTTCAATATTTTATTTCTTTCAATACATATATGCAAAAAACAATATATGGGTTATGACAGTACAACAGTTACGTAATCATTGAATAACACAAAACAGTTATATTAAAGTGTCATTTTACATACATGTATTCCGAGAAATAAGTAACGGAAATTAAGTAAGAAAAGAGAGAGAGAGAGAGAGAGAGAGCGCGAAAGAGAGAGAGAGAGAGAGCGCGCATTTATTACCGAATACTGTAAATTTTCTGTATTTAATCGTAAAACTTCCCATTTGTTTGAGTGATATTCCAATTTGTCTTTTGAACTGGCTATAATAAGCTCTATATGTTCACTTTTTTGTATGTATGAGATGAATTATGTAAAACTAGGAATTGTTTTCGCATACTTAATCTTGAAAATAAAATACTTTGCAATTATTAAAACATAATTTAAAATATCTGAATAAGATTTAATAATACCAAATGAGATCATTTGGAAAGTCAATGCAAAGGGAATATTTTTACTGTTTAAAAAGTTATGTATGTCCACTAACTGTACATTCCCAAAACAAATGTTCAATTGTTTCAACGTGCATATTGCAAAAATCACAAAGACTTGTGTTACTAATTTTGCATTTATTTATAAATTTGTTTGTGGGTATAATTCTCATTATATAATTATATTGAAAAGATCTAAGTTTTGTATCGATCTTGCTTTTGAAAAGTGTGGTATGAATGCGTTTCCAGTTTATGTTTGTTATACTTTCCTCACATTTTTGGTGATGTTTAATTGGTTATTTTGCTTGCATGCGTTCCATTTCAATGTTGTATAAAACCTTGTTAGCACTGTTTTTTTTTCTTATTTGTTTCAGTAAGCTGGTTTCGCAACGGTGAGTTTTTCTGTCTTCTGTTTTTAGTTTCTGTTTCTAATTGTTTGGTATGTGCTTTTAACACTTGTATAGTAGTTCAGGAATTCAGAATTTTGTATGTTATATATTGTGTTCAAATGTGCAAATGTATAAAATTCTCTAATTCTATGGTTATACAGTTGTTCAATATATTTAATACCCAAGTTATCCCATGTTTTGAAGGAAATAGTACGTCCTTGATATTTTATGTACGAGTTATTCCATATTATCTGTTTTATAATGCTGTTATCTTTCTTTTTGAAGTTTACCAAAGACCATGATTTTATTATTTCTGACCGAAAAGCGGATAGTGTGATTACTTTTCTTTCATTTTTACCGTCCACATTGCTTTCAAATAGAATACCCCCACCATACTGATTTAGTTCTTTCATGTAAATATCCTTCCAATCACCGTGATTCTCCGGATTAACAAGGAAAGAAATATAAAAAGATCGGACAGGGAAAGTAGAATGCAAGGAGGACAGTCAACAAATAAAGCCAAACGACCTCACAAACACAAACTGGTTGACAATAGGGCTACCGCCTTGGAACGGTCAGTGGCAAAGTATTTTGACCCATCCTGCTTTAGTGGGATTAATAAATGATTCTAAATCTATCATTTTTAGACCACCATTTGTATAGTCTTGCATAATCGTTGTCCTATTGATTTTATCTGGTTTACCCTCCCACAAATATTGATACATTTTATTTTGTATTCGATTTAAGGATTCTGTTGATGGAGTCTCCAAAACAGTTAGAGGGTATATCAGTTTTCGTAGAGCAAATGTTTTTATTACAGTTATCTTTCCCAGAATAGATAAATTGTATTTTTTTCCATTGATCTAAGCATATTATAAATTGATCTATTTTTGGATGAAGGTTATACTCTTTATACACATTTTCCCTTTTCATTTGCAAAAACGATTCCCAGTGTCGTTGCTTTGTCCTTAGTCCATCCATACAAATTGTTTTTCTTCATAGTATTTTTCATTTGAATCTTTTAATGAACCAACACGTAGTATTATTGATTGCTTTATGTTTAATTTTAAGCCAGACTCTTCGCTAAATTTATCGATTAGGTTTATTAATGTTTCAAACGTGTTATTTTACCCATCTAATATAAATTTAGCATCGTCCGCGAATGCTGTGCTTTTTATTTCATTATTATTCATTTTTATTCCTATAATATTATTCGGGGCATTTCATTTTATTAGATACTGGGACCATACGCCGTACGACATGGGGAAGACATCAACTCCATGTCCACCGTCATATGCATGCCATCTTCGGCATGGTTAAAATTGTGTGCTGTTGATTTTATGAATATTGAGTTCTGCTCAACCCGGGGCTAGAGGGCGTAAGCGGTAGCTAGCATATTTCACTACCGCTCATAAACAGCCTCAATCAAACCGAGACTGCAATATTTCGTATGTGTCGTGCTCGGCCGTTTCCAAAGGTCCATTATCATACTCTTTCCTTGTAGCATTGTATAGTAGTTCAATTGCTATTATAAAAAGATATGGCGACAGTGGGCATCCCTGACTAACTCCTCTATCTATTTTAAAAATATCAGACATGTATCCATTACTTATAACACAACTTTGGGCACCATTATATAACAGTTTTATCCAATTGATAAAAGAAGGTTAAAATAGTTTAAACATGTTATAATAAATTCATGGTCGACGCTATCAAATGCCTTCTCGAACTCCGCAACAAATATTAGTCCTGGAAAGTCTTCGTCATTCAAATAATCAATAACCTCAAAAATAGTTCTTATGTTTTCTCCAGTGTAAAAAAAAACACATTTTCAAGCAGTTTGCAATGCATTTAGTAGCGATTTTATAGTCTCCAGTTTGTCAATGAAAAAAAAAAGAGTATGATAATGAACCTTTGGAAACGGCCGAGCACGACACATACGAAATATTGCAGTCTTGGTTTGATTGAGACTGTTCATGAACGGTGAAATATGCTAGCTACCGCTCACGCCCTCTAGCCCCGGGTTAAGCAGAACTCAATATTAATAAAATCAATAGTACAAAATTTAAACCATCCCGAAGATGGCATGCATATGGCGGTGGACATGGGGTTCATGGCTTCCCCATGTCGTACGGCGTATGGTCCCAGTATTTAATAAAATTAAATGCCCCGATGAGCGAAATAAACATAATGGAATTTAGTTGGGCGCAGCGGTTATGAAGCCTGCATATCACAAGTAACAGCCAAAAGACTAGATTAAAAAGCAGACAACATATATAAGTGGTTAAACAATACCCAAAGCCTTTTATCGGCCGGAGTAGTGAAACCACCGAATCAAAAATTAAGTAAGAAAACTAAGAAATTGAAAATATACCACCGATAACTAAATATAAATATCGGGCTCAGCGATCTCCAAAGATCGAATGAATAACAGTACTGATTGCAAGCGCGGGGAGACGTTTTACTGAAGTTTAATTGTTGTATTTTTGTTGCTAATAACGTGAAAACGCTTTGTTTTTGCATAACTGTTAAATTTCCATTTTCATATGAATTATGAACTAATTGAATAAATATAGTAGTGTTTAATGTCATCCCAAAATATTTTATAAAACTCTGATGTTATTTCATCCGATCCCGGACTTTTGTTGTTTTTCATTTCTTTGAGAGCATTATAACATTGTAATTCTCTTAAATGTCCTTCACACAGTTCGCGCTGTTCTTGGTTTAATGAAGTTTCATTTTCGATGGGAAAAAAATCCGTATTTGTTATTTTCGTTTTAACTTTACTATATAAGTGGTCATAATATCGTTTTGTTTCTGTCATGATACTATTAGAGTCCATAATTTCTATATTGTTGTTTATTAGTCTTTTTATGTGTTTTCGTTCTGATTCTAGATTTTCGATTTTTTTTTTCTGCTCCTTGGACCGATTCTGCTTTTGCTCTAATAATGATACCAATGAACTTTTTTTCTATAATATTTGCTAAAAGAGTTTTTATCACAGGCTGACTTCTATGGTGATGTGATTTATAAACTTCGTAAGATTCTTGGTCATGATCACTTTCATACTATCTTTGTTAAACTTGTTAAAATGTTTATCAAAAGAGGTTATGACCCTATCATTTTGCTGCATGCTTGGTGGTGGACCCTTTTACAGTTCGCCACTATGCTTTCCTCTTTAATTGTACGATGACCGGACAGGCTGTGGACCCTATGATGACGCCTACCTAAAGCCCATTGGGACGGTGGCGTTTGATGTTTGTCCATGATCTTTCTTGTCGTGCCCTTAATGTTTTATTCTCGTACTGCTCTGGCTTCTGCCAAGTCATTGAGTACCATCATTGTGGTATTCTAGGCTATTGTTTTTTGTATTATATGCACACGAGCATATTTGTGTTTTGCTTATATTGCCTATTGATGCTGCCTTGTTGGTTAGAGATTAGTTCATGGCGGGGATTTCTTTATTTACACTGTCCTGTTTTAATGGGATGAAGTAGGGTAAGTGTGAGGTTTGGTGCACCCTAGAACCGGTTTAAACCTCCAGTGGCCTACTTTGCCACTGACCGTTCCAAGGCGGTAGCCCTATTGTCAAACCTTTTGTGTTTGTGATGTCGTTTGCATTTATTATTGATTTTGCCTTCTTGTTTGTCTGTTTGCGTGTTTGTTTCTGTGTTTTGTGGTTGACTGACCTCCTTGAATGCTACTTTCCCTGTCCGATCTTTTTATAATATTTTCATTGCACAATAGTGTTGTTTGTGCCGCATGACGACCGTAAAAATTCTCCCGGTACATACAGTCAATATTGTTATTTTACATCCTACAGGGATTGTATGACATTCTTTGATCCAGTTTTTCCTTTAACACGTGTGTTTCATATACCGCGTTGAAGGTTTTGTGCTTATTGACATTTTGGCCCATTTAATTAGGGTTTCCTTAACTTTCCTCATTTTCTTGTATTAGACACTGATGTCGAGTTTTGGACCTCTTTTAACAGTCCGTAAGTTTACTAATATTATTTCTTACGGATCTTTGTTACGATTCTATTTCGTATCTCTAATAAATACTAATTGGCCCTTATTTCGCTTTTCGCAGAATGGTATTACTCTCCAAATTAACAATTATGATTCTATTAGTTAAAACTTTAAAAATAAATCTTTCACCTCTTCGGTTCTCTGCGTCATCAATACAAATTTCACAAAATTACTCTTCATTTCTTAGAACTAAACCATATGTACGCCTTACACCTTTAAATCTCATTCGGCAACCTCGTTTTATGTTCCTTCGAATAATATTACTAGGATTTTTAATAATGGCTCAAAAGTTTCCGTTACACCTCTACGATCACCTGTTTTGAGGAAATACCATATAAAGTCTCCTTTCAGATATCATTTAGTTCATTCAAGGCGCAGGGTGTTTCCCTCTATAAATAAGTGCAATACTAAGAGGTGCAGTTGTAGCAATTATTTATCTTGCAAGTCCACCATTAAATCAGCTGTTAGTGTTAGATTGTTTAATGTATGTCTAGCTTCAAATGTTGATTGACGTACATCTCACGTCATTTATGTTCTGACTTGAAATGCACCAAGTTGCGGTATACAATATGTTGGACAAACAGGTCGATCCTTAAAAGTTCGATTTCGTGAACACAAATATAATGCAAGTAATCCTAAAAAGTTAAAAAAATACTTGTACCAACACTTTCGTCAGTCAGGTCATAATTTTAATAACGTAACTGTTCAACCGGTTGAATACATATTTTTTGATAATGATGCTACTAAAATCTTTAAAATAAAAGCTAGACATATTGCAGAACTTAAGTGGACGAAAAATCTGCAGACACCTTATCCACTCGGCCTTAATGACAATATTTATCAAGAAGGAAATATTTCTAAAGATCCTAATATAGACATTTTTTCTATATTTTCTATTCGAAAGGGTAAATCTAGGTCAAACGTAAATCTCGTGTAATTATTTCTGTCGTTGATTTACATACTATTTTTAAATAGTCTGGAAAGCACTATATCCTTTCACGGCTTATCTCTTTGTCCATTTCATTACTAAAGTTGATCGACGAGGATGCCGACACAATTTTCATTCGTACAGACCCCTTGTATAACACTGCTTCCATAGTTCAAAGCTATACACAACATGTTCTCCGACCCCATATTGACAAGGAGTCTGATCACGTCAGGCATTTTCTAAAACTACTATATATTAATAAAGGTATTGCTTTCATTGACATGCCTAGTATTTTTCGAGATATTCATGTAGTTGATTCTATCCCAAAATATTTCAACAATTCCGAAAGTCCTGTAATTTGTTATAAGTATAAAAAGCCTATTGGAAATATTATATTCAACTTAAACAAAATAGTTTCTGACCTTGATATAGTACATAATACTCCTAAGGAATGTGAATGCAACACATCAAAATGTTGCTATGCTTCAGCAGGTCATGTCATCACTGGTAATTTTGATATTATTGATAAACGTATTCGGCATTTGTTTTCGAAAAGTCCTAAATATAGATTACCTCCAACTATTAATTTTAATGCCTGTCGTGCCCAGATCGCCCACTCCATTGACGATTTTAGTATCAAATGGTGTCGTAGAGAACAAGCGGACCCAAACTCACTTTCTACTCGGAAAAAGTCAATTCTGAAAAGTATAGATACACGTATTAACTTTTATAATGCTAACCCCTCTTTACTTCCTCCGAGACCTAGGTTTTCCTTTCGTAATTTAAAATCGGGAATTCAGGAATTTCATAATAAATTTGTTTTAGTTCCTGCAGAAAAATCAGCTAATAATGTAATTATTGTTTGACGCATACATTACGTCAATGTTTTATCTCTGGAACTCGGCAGCACCAATTCGTATACTCCAGTTAATTCTACTGAGGAGGATGTTGTTTCCGCACATATCACTCGGTGTACTACTTTCAAGGCTGGTGTAAACGATAAGCCAAATAAACTGCCTACTATGAACTGGATTCCTAAATTACATAAAAATCCATATAAAAAGAGTATGATAATTTCGAATTCTAGTGCCTGCACCACAACACACATCTCCAACGTTTTAACTTCTTGTCTTAACTTCATTGTGGCTTTCTAGGCTATTGATTTTTGTATTATATTTACACGAGCATATTTGTGTTTTACTTAGATTGCCTGTTGATGCTGCCTTGTTGGTTAGAGTTTAGATCATGGCGGGGATTTCTTTATTTACACTGTCCTGTTTTTATTGGATGACAGTAGGGTATGTGTGAGGTTTGATGCACCCTAGAACCGGTTTAAAACCCCAGTGGCCTACTTTGCCACTGACCGTTCCAAGGCGGTAGCCCTATCGTCAGCCTTTTGTGTTTTGATGTTGTTTGCATTTTTTATTACTTTTGCCTTTTCGTTTGTCTGTTTGCGTGTTTGTTTTTGTGGTTTGTGGTTGACTGTCGTCCTTGAATGCTATTTTCCCTGTCCGATATTTCCAGCCTTCTTACTGCCGCTAAAGATCACGTTAAACTATATTGTGATAAAACTTATGAAAACTCTGGGATTAATTTATTTTAGTCTATAAAAAATTCAGGAGGCGTTCTTGATAAAATGTTTAACAATTTTTTATAGAAAAATCAGCGAATAATGTAATTATTGTTTGACGCATACATTACGTCAATGTTTTATCTCTGGAACTCGGCAGCACCAATTCGTATACTCCAGTTAATTCTACTGAGGAGGATATTGTTTCCGCACATATCATTCGATGTTCTACTTTCAAGGCTGGTGTAAACGATAAGCAAAATAAACTGCCTACTATGAACTGGATTCCTAAATTACATAAACATCCATATAAAAAGAGTATTCTAGTGCCTGCACTACAACAAACATCTCCAAAGTTTTAACTTCTTGTCTTACTGCCGTTAAAGAGCACGTTAAACTATATTGTGATAAAACATGAAAACTCTGGGATTAATTTATTTTAGTCTATAAAAAATTCAGGAGGCGTTCTTGATAAAATTTTTAATAAAGGTCAAGTTTCATCAATAAGCACTTATGACTTCTCGACACTATATACAACCCGCGCTTGCAATCACTACTGTTATCCATTCGATCTTTGGAGATCGCTGAGCCCGATACTTATAGTTAGTTATCAGTGGTACATTTTCAACTTCTTTTGTTTTCTTACTTAATGTTTGATTCGGTGGTTCCACTACTCCGGCCGATAAAAGGCTCTGGGTATTGTTTAACCACTCATAGGATATGTTGTCTGCTTTTTATACGCAGGTTTCATAACCGCTGCTCCCAACTAAATTCCATTATGTTTATTTCGCTCTTCGGGGCATTTCATTTTATTAGATACTGGGACCATACGCCGTACGACATGGGGATTACATTAAATAAGGATAACTCCATGTCCACCGCCATATGCATGCCATCTTCAGGATGGTTAACATTTTGTGCTGTTGATTTTATGAATATTTAATTCAGCTCGACCCGGGGCTAGAGGGCGTGAGCGGTAACTAGCATATTTCACTACCACTTATGAACAGTCTCAATCAAACCGAGACTGCAATATTTCGTATGTGTCGTGCTCGGCCGTTTCCAAAGGTCCATTATCATACTCTTTTTTTACCACATCACCTTATTAAAGACAAGTTAATTTCTCTTATTAAAAAAACAATCGCTAGTGTTTGGCATGTACTAATTTAAAAGCGTGTTTCACTAACGGTAGTTTAGACAATTATACTATGTGGACTTGCTATGAAGTTTGTGAAGCACTAATCTTCCTATTAGATAATATGTTCGTCAGGTATGGAACCACCGTTTATAGACAAATTGTTTATCCTAAAGAAAAGAAATATAAAAAGATCGGACAGGGAAAGTAGCATTCAAGGAGGACAGTAAACCACAAAACACAGAAACAAACACGCAAACAAACAAGAAGGCAAAAGCAATAATAAATGCAAACGACATCACAAACACAAAGAGGGTTGACAGTAGGGCTACCGCCTTGGAACGGTCAGTGGCAAAGTAGGCCACGGGGGGTTTAAACCGGTGCTAGTGTGCACCAAACCTCACACTTACCCTACTGTCATCCCATTAAAACAGGACAGTGTACATAAAGAAATCCCCGCCATGATCTAATCTCTAACCAACAAGGCAGCATCAATAGGCAATATAAGTAAAACACAAATATGCTCGTGTGAATATAATACAAAAAAACAACAGCCTAGAAAGCCACAATGAAGGTACTCAGTGACTGCAGAAGCCAGAGCAGTAAGAGAATAAAACATTAAGAGCACGACAAGAAAGATCATTGACAAACATCAAACGCCACCGTCCCAATGGGCTTCAGGTAGGCGTCATCATAGGGTCCACAGCCTGTCCGGTCGTCGTACATAAAATAAATAAAAATAAAATGCTACAGTGCTACAGTTTATAAAACCCCAAGCGCTTTAGGCTAACGCCTTCATCAGGGGTACACAAACACGAAAATAATAAATACGAAACAAAAAAAACACTAAAAGACACGGCAGTTGAAATAAAACTCTTTAAAAAACAACTTACCGTTTGGCAGTGTTGCAGAAACTGGTTACTTTGGATAGACACTCTGGAGCCAAATATGATACTAATAAAAGAACATATCTGGTTGGATGAGGGTAAAACTGTACCGTGACATTTATTTATGAAGAGAGAGTAAAAATGTGAAAAGATAACACAAACCCTACCTCAAAACCTAAAACCTAAAATCAATACTGCAGGATAAAGTATAAAGCAACTCCAAAGCTAATAAAAACAATGAATTAGACTAAACAAATTAAATCAAATAACTGGAGAACAAAGACACCACATACCATCTTCGGAGACTAGAGTCCAACATATCAGTCCCGGAAAACACTCAACTTGTATCATTGGATGTTACATCCCTCTACACCAACATTCCTCACGAAGAAGGTATTTTGACTTGTAAGGAGGCATGGGATCGTAGAGCTCATAAATATCCACCCACCAGCATACTTGTTAGGCTCCTCACGCTTATCCTCATGTGCAACAATTTCGAATTTAAAGGTTCAAGGCACCGCCATGGGGACAAAAATGGCACCTTCATATGCCAATTTGTTTATGGGCAGACTGGAAGGACAACTCCTCCTACCTGTCCACTGAAACATTTGTCGTGGTTACGTTTCATTGACGATGATGATATGCATCAGTGTCATGGTCCAGACACTTTACACGCCTGTATAGAAAAGGTCATTGCATTTCATCCCTCAATCAAATTCATAGCAGAGGTTTCCGATGAGAAACACGTGTTCCTAGACAGAGTTTCACATATAGAGAACAATGTCATTATTGTTGACCTCTACTCCAAACCCACGGACACACACCAGTACCTTCTGCCCAACAGCTGCCTCCATAAACACTGCTGCAAGAACATACCGTTTAGTCTTGCACTTCGTATCAGACGAATATGTTCAAATACCAATACATTCGAAATCAGAGCAAGCGAACTTTCGGAGCACCTTACAAAAAAGTATGAGAGTGGACCTTTGGAAACGGCCGAACACAACATATACTAAATACTGCAGTCTCGGTCTGATTGTTCAAGGCGAGGTTATTGATTGAGACTGTACAAGGCGAGTTTATTGCAAGATAGACATTGTCAATGCAATAGACAAAGCACGGAACCTCGACAGAAAAGAACTCCTTGAATACCAGTCGAAGACAAACAGTTCAGAGCAAACTTTACCTTTCGTGCTTGCATACCATCCTGACCTTCCCAATGTGAAACAGATTCAATTTATTAATAAATACTGGTCACACATAGAGGAGTCAGAACGTCTGAACAAAATGCTGCCTAGAAAACCCATTATTGCGTACAGGAGACCTAAAAGTCTCCGCGACATCCTTGTTGCAGCCAAGCTGAAACCCGACTCCAATTCTCAGACTACAGGACAGTCAGGCCCTTGCCATACATCGATATGCCAGACTTGTAATTACATGTCTCCCGCAAACTATTTCTTATCTTTACTCGGTGCCAAAATCACAATCAAAAGTGTCACGAATCGCAAATCCGCAAACGTCATCTACTTAATGACGTGCTTGATTTGCAAAAAACAGTATGTCGGTGAAACAAAGCAGGCGTTGAACCTCCGATTTAACCTCCATCGCTCCGATTGTAAATTATGTAGGTTTGCTAGGTCGCCAGCGGCCGAACACTTCAGTTCAGAAGGCCACACGTTCAACGACTTGTCTCTGACATGCACTGAACACAATCCAAATTGGACCGACGCAGAACGTAAATTACGTGAAACGTACTGGATACTCTCTCTTCATAACTCATCATAAATGTCAGCGTACACTTTTACTTTCATCCAACCACTTTTATTAGTACTTTTGTTACTTCCCTTGATACAAAATACCTCCATTTATTTAATTTCATTTGTTTAGCCTTATTTATTGTTTATATTAGCTTTGGGGTTGCTTTATACTTTATCCTGCAGTATCGAGTTTAGGTTTTAGGTTTTGAGGTAGGGTTTGTGTTATTTTTTTCGCATTTTTACTCTCTCTTCATAACTAAATGTCATGGTATAGTTTTACCCTCATCCAACCAGATATGTTCTTTTATTAGTATCACATTTGGCTCCAGAGTGTCTATTGAAAGTAACCAGTTTCTGGAACACTGACAAACGATAAGTTGTTTTTTAAAGAGTTTGATTTAAACTGTCGTGTATTTTAGTGTTTATTTGTTTCGTATTTGTTATTTTCGTGTTTGTGTACCTCTGATGAAGGCGTAAGCCGAAAGCGCTTGGGTTTTTATAAACTGTAGCACTGTATAAATGTGTTTTTCCCCATCTATATATATATATATATATATATATATTTGTGATTGAAACTTTATATAAAATATATATATATATATAGAATAACGAACTGTCTGTAGCGTGGGATCTATAAGATACAAGTACAAACATTAAAAAGTATATGTGGAGAAAACTTTGTACAAACCACTTACCAGCGGATTCGAACCCGCACCTAAGACACCAACATCGACACAGCGCCTCGCACAATTGCCGGCGCCTTAGACCACTCGACCAACTAGCCAACCTAAAAAAATTTGGTTCCGGTGGACGGATCATACTAAGGTCGGACTACTGAACGTGTCGGATATCTTCGTGCCTTTCCGTCAAATAACGACAACCATAGCGTATAAGTTACACGATAGAGGATTCACTTTACATATTATAGATGCCACGCTACAGAAAGTTCGTTATTCTGAATTTAAATTCTCTCACAAATAATATAATATATCTAAATTCATTGCATCAGTATGATCTGGCGTCTTTCTATGGTAAAATGTTGTATATACTTGAGGTTATAATCATCTTTATATATATATATATATATGTATATATAAAGACTCTATGTTAAATTTGATAACTCCGCCAAGCTTTAGGACTTACGTCCTTCGTCAGGGCTAATTTACTACTCAATGTATACAAGTATAACGGACGTGACATGGTTGTGGGCGCGTCATAACGTCGAGTGTAATGGCGCGCTATTCCTTCAGATTGACGCCATATGGCCGGTATGTTCGCAGCTTACTCTTCCATAACTGCTCAATGGTTGTCCGGTATTGCTCGTCCCCATTCAGTTTCTCCAAACCCATCACTCTAAAATCACTGATACTATGTCCATCTGTGTAAGAGTATGCTGCCACCGGATTTGTGTAATGTGTCCGTTTTCGTGATAGGTTTAGCAAATGTCTCTGATACAGCGTATCACCCGTCTATCCCACATATATGTATCCCTGGCAACATCTACAGTACACTGCATAAACTACATTGGTTGATTTGCAGGTGATCAAGTTCCTCACTTTGTATGTATTCCCGTTTACATCGGTGAACGTGTCAGACTCCATGATGTACGGGCATATGCAACACCGCTTCGCTCCACACGGGCGGCACGTGTTGGACTCCTTAAAGAACTGTCTATTGTGCTTCTTGTGTACCAGTATGTCTTGCAAATTACTGTCCCTTCGAAACGTTATTATTGGTGGTTCCGGGAAGATAGCTTTCATTGTGTTGGAAGTATGAAGTGTAGGTAGGTGTTTTCGCAGAATTCGACCTATATTTGGTAATGCTCTAGAGAACGTCAGGACTAGGGGGATTCTCTTGGTTTCATTTTTAGCGCTGTTGTACTGTAACAATTTATCCCGTTGTTTTGCATCTACTTTCTTTAGTTCTGTTTCTACAAACGTCCCATCATACCCTCTCCGTTGCAACTGTGTCTTAATGTCCGCTCTGTGCTTTGGAAGGAAAATATGAAAATATAGATGTTTGTCAGTAGGTTTTGTGAACAAGCCTGTTTTTGGTGCTCTATGCTGATCCTGGTCATCACATCTAGGAACTCTAGCTTGTCTGGTGAATACCGCATCTCTAGTTGGATTCGCGGATGGATTTGGTTTCCGATTTCCGATTTCATGGAACGCCTTTAGTTCCTCTATACCGTGGGTCCACAATCCCCATACGTCATCGACAAACCGCAAGTACGACAATGGCTGTTTCAACGATCTTTGGAACAGTTCAGTTTTCCAGGAGCCCAAGTACGTTGATGCATAATTCATATCCAGATGAGATCCTATCGCCGTCCCTTACTTTTGTATGTAATGTTTCCCGGCGAATGATACAGTATTACTTTTAAGCACAGTGTCCATCATAGAAAAGACGTCTTCAGTTGGAATACCGTTTCCAATCGTCGGTCGAATGCCTCCTTGGCTGCAATTCGTGCTTCAGTTCTCGGAACACTGGGATATAGGGTTTTCACATCAAGACAGAAAAGTATGGGGCCCTCCGGAAGTGGTTGTTTAATGTTCCCCAACTTATTTAGGAAATCCGTGGTATCTTTAATATAGGATGGCAGTGAATTAACTTGAGCGCGAAGCTCATTGTCGACTATTTCTGCCATCCTCTAGTTTCGTCCATTAACAATTGTACATACATGTAGTGGCATGTCAGTTTTATGTAGTTGTGGATTACCTTGGAGTTTACCGGAAGTTTCTCCCGTGGATATCATGTACTCTCTCAAGTCTTTTGTGATTGAACCTTTTGTGTACAAACCATCAGCTATCTTTTTCACTTTTTTCTCTATTTTTTTGGTTCTGTCTTGATTAATCTCACTGTAGGTGGCGTTATCAGTCATTTCCATCCCGAGTTTGTGCACGTAATCCGCGAAATTATTTAAGGATACAAGTTTGGTAGCCCCTGTTACAATTATAGCTGCTTCATTTTGGATTTTATCTATTTCCAGTTTTTCCTAAAGTGTGCAGGTATCCCAGATAACATCCGCATATTCTAACAGGGGCCTTATAAAACTTATATATTATTTCTAATGATTTACGATCCAGTTGGAATTTAAGTTTTCTCATTATATTTATTTTGGTCCATGCTTTTATATATTCGATGTAGGAATGCCAGCTGCAGTCGTTTGAAAGTTTCACGCCCAGTTGTCTATGAGTTGTAACTTCTGGTATTTGTTGATTAAGCATATTTAAAGGTGGATGTATAGGTTGTTTCTTTTACCAGATATCAATGAAGATTCAGTCTTTTTAGGTTGAAAGTGACAAGCCATTTATTCGCCCAGTCAGTTATTTTTACTATATCGGACTTTAGGATATCGGCAGCGGTATTTACGTGGTCAACAATAATATATATACTTGTGTCATCAGCGAACAGACGAATGTTGGAATCTATATCCGTAACAATGTCATTGATATATATTAGAAATAGAAGAGGCCCTAATATAGAGCCTTGTGGTACCCTTGCGTTTATGAAAAGCCACTCCTATTTAGCACAAGGAACTATAACGCATTGGCGTCTATTTTCTAGATAATTGGAAAACCAGTTTATAAATGCATCCGACATACCAGCAGATTTAAGTTTCGCTAAAAGAGCTTTGTGCCATACGCGATCGAAAGCTTTGCTTACATCAAAGAAGATAACTCTTACTTCTTTACCAACATCCAGTGCTTGACAGAAAGTATTATAAAGATAAGTAAGTTGATTTACGTTCGAGACGCCCATCATGAAGCCAGACTGCAGAGCCGATAGAAAGCTATTGACGCAAAGGAAATTAAATACATGTTTAAAGACTAATCTTTCCAAAACTTTGTTTATATTACTTGAAAGAGAGATAGGACGGTAGTTATTAACAGATGATGGATCACCGTTCCCCCAGTCGGTGGTGGGGTGATAAGAATCAACCGACTGCTCTTTACTTAGCAGAGGGGTAGGACCCCCAACCTAAATTAACGCACCTGTTGACCGTAGGTGGCGACCCTGTCGTTGGAGAAGGGAGTGGTTTAGTGGCGTGGAGATCTGGTAGTTATCTCCACGTTGCAACACACCACTTTGGTCTGAACTTCAACTAGAAAGGCGGTCATATTTGGCCCAATCTGATCACTCGGTTTGTCAGGCCAGCTATAAGAGATCCGAGCTTATTATTCAGACAGTACCTGTACACTGTATCTTACTTACCTTGTATATTGTTCTACTTTAAACATTATATAGACAGGGTCTTTTATGGCGGTGGCACAGGGGTTAATGATGTATTTCCAAACGCTATATGGCTATATTTATACACATTTTAGGCGGAACATAAGTGCGGCTCTTTGACTTAAGGGGTTATGTCCGCTGGGTGGTACGGGTGTCTGATGCGTTAGCTTTATATGAGTATACCTGATACGTATTCTTGGCATTTTGAATGTTGAAAAATATAAAATGTCAAGCCCGATATCTTACGCATCTTTTCTTAAAACAACAGCAACAAACATAGAATGCAGGGATGCAAGTACGCAATACAAACCACAGTCAGAAATTCGAAATACAAAGAATACTTCCTCAGTATCAAATCCAAACAAAAGTCAACAAATACAATTTAACAAACCAAAATTAAATTGTTCACATAATCAAACGTTTTTATTTAAATCAAACACAAAATCGGCAAGCTCTGGCAATGTCAAGAGCACGTCAATTTCTCAGAATTGGAAAGAGGGTTCTTCTAAGACTGTGAAGTCTAGTACTTTCCCAGTCGTGAAGCCTAATACTTCCTCGGTTGGAAGGCCTAGTGCTGCTCCAACTTCCTTAGTTGGAAAGCCCAGTGCTTCTCCAACTAGGGAGCACAAGGAGCAGCAAAATGTGTCTAACGGCCTTATTGAGCTGCAAAACAAATTCGAACAGCTCATGGACATTTCAGAGCCAGCAGCTGCTCTGCCACTTCCATCCTCTCATGAAAGGTTAGTCGAGGTACCACTTCAGCTGACTTCTTCCATGGAGGAGGATTCATCAGTGGAGATCCTTGAGTCTCCTACGACCTCTCCTAAATCTAAGGCCAAAAATAAAAATAAAAATCGCCTTAGCGCTAAATAATGGGTATAACTAATAAGATCATTTAATGGAATTGTCGAGGTTTGAAACCATATGATGAAATCAGCTTAATTTTAAATGAACACAACCCTATTGCCTTTTGTCTTCAAGAAACATTCTTGAAAACAAGTGATAAGGTATATGTTAAACAATACTCACTATGCAATCATATTTGTGATACCGTGGACAAGGCGACTGGAGGAGTTACGATAATCTTTAATCGAAACATTCCTCTCAGACCTGTTGCGTTGAAAACAAATTTGCAAGCTATTACGGTCAGTGTTACGATGCACACTGGTTAATATAACAATATGTTCCTTATATTTACCACCTAGTTCTTCAATAGACCCTTAAGATCTAAATCACCTAGTTGCACAATTGCCATCACCTTTTATACTCTTGGTTGATTTTAATGAACAATACTACATCTGGGGTTGTAAAGATATAAACGATAAAGGCAAGAAAATTGAGGATTTTTAGCCAAAAACAATTTGTGTCTTTTTAATGATAATAAGTCACATACTTATTTACATCCTGCTACAGGCTCTAATTCTTCCATCGATTTAACCATATGCGATTCAACGCTTTTGATGGATTTTTCGTGGAGTATTGGAGACGACCTCTGTAGAAGTGACCATTTCCCCATATTTCCTGATAATATCGGCCCTCCACTTCTCGGAAAAACGCAACAATGGAAACTTCGCAAGGCTGATTGGACTACGTTTCAATCTCTTTGCGAGGAACAATCAAAGTCTTCCGTTTTCGAGGATGTCGAAGACGCAACTACTCTTTTTACCAAAACTCTTCATGATATAGCTGATCAAATTATTCCAAAAAACCTGGCAAATCCAAAACACCCACATAAACCATGGTAAGACGATGACTGCAAAAAGGCAGTCAGCGATCGTAAAGCTGCATTAAATATGTTTAACTTGCGGCCAACTCAAACACATTTAGATAATTTGAGAGATTTTCGTGAGAAAGCATGCGTACTATTAAGGATAGCAAGAGGACATCCTGGAGATCTTACGTCTCTAGGCTGAATTCTCGCTCATCTCTTAAGAATGAATAAATGAATGGTGTTTTACGGCACGTCGACACATAAATAGGTCATATTGTGCGCAAAAATTGATGAAAAACGAAGAAATGAATTATTAATTAAAAATTAATGTAAATATATAAAGATAAAACTATTAAAAAATAAGGGATGATAAGGTGTAATATAAAACTATGTATGTAAATCAACGAATGCCCGTCAACGGGTATATAAACAAGTAAATATATATAAAAACACATTATAATGATTTATATAGTCTGATCTCTTTTAGGAAATCTAAAACAAGACTAAAATCTACAGTATCAAATAACTCTTTCATAGTATTAACATTGTAGTACCTTTGACGCACAGGATCAACGTCTACACATTCCAATAAGATGTGTTTGACAGTTAACGGTGAAAAGCAGGGTATACATTCTGGTAATTGCTCACCTTGTAATAAATATGATTGAGTATAACGTGTATGCCCTATCCTGCACCGGGCTAGGACAACTTCCTCTCGACGAATGGGTCTACTAGAAGAACACAATTCTATCTCGACGAATGGGTCTACTAGAAGAACACCATTCTACGAGTAACAGTTTAATTGGATGGAGTTTATTGTTAACTGACAAATCCCAAGCGGTTTGCCAAGAGTTACGAATATATGTGTTAATACAACTTTTAAAATCATTATAAAGTAATTTGGTATTAGATATATGTAAATCTAATGCTGCCTTAGCAGCACTATCAGATCTATCATTACCACGTATTCCTACTTGGCTTGGAAGCCAGCAGAAAATAATAGCATTATCAATTATAAGAGAATTGTACTTTTCTAAAAGTTGAAGCACAACTGGGTTATCATGTTTCATATTACCCAGTGCCTGAAGAGATGAAAAGGAATCAGAAAATATTACAAAATGGTCATCATCAGATTCCTGAATATAATTTAAGGCAAGTTCAATTGCTTTAAGTGGGACATGGTCCAGAAAATAAGTGGTAAAGGTAATTCTAGTTCTGTAAATCATCTTAAAACAGATAATGAAGAGATTTAACATCTGTCAAAGATATTACAAACACTTTGGCAGAAACTTTTCCAAAACATTCTTCTTCCGTCTGAAAATTGTCAACCAATTTTCTGAAAAATAAGAAACTAAAAGAACACTGTCAGAAGAAGCTGAACTTCAAGTCGAAATACTTGGAGAAATACAATAAACTATTCACTCTCAAAGAACTTCGAGAGTCCTTTTAAAAGGCTCATGATACATCAGCTGGTCCTGATGATATTCATTATCAATTATTAAAACAGTTACCTGAGTCCTGTCTGTCTACCCTTCTTGATATATTTAATAAGGTTTGGGTGACGGAAAACTTCCCCGATGCTTGGCGGGAAGCAATCTTTATTCCAGTACCCAAACCTGGAAAGGATCACACGGACCCAATACATTATCGCCCAATCGCTTTAACGGGTTGCATATGTAAAACCATGGAACGAATGATTAATGAGAGACTCGTTTGGTACCTGGAGTCCAACAAACTGATAACAAAGTATCAAAGTGGATTCCGGCCCCAAAGAGGCACAACAGACAATCGCATTCGATTTGAATCGTTTATTAGGGAAGCTTTCATAAAAGAAGAACATCTAGTCGCTGTATTTGTTGACTTGGAGAAAGCCTAATAGTATGATTAGGCGGGGACCCAAGCCTGAAAAAAACGAAAACGTTTACCCGGAAAGATATACTCCTGATTTTTTAAATAATAACAGATGGGGGTCTTGTACATATGAAACCACTGTATGAACTTCTGGCATACTTTGCATTTCGTAACAGCATCGCGATTTCTACGGTAACCCATTCGTACCCAGCCAATATATGAACATCGCTGAACAAACAGTCAAAGGAAAATAAAGAAATTTGCACACGTCCTTTTCGGCAAATACAGTTCCAGTATTTGAAACCTATATATGAAATATCAAACTACAGAATCAAGACCTGATTATGTTACAATTTACTAATTTTAACAAGAGTTATAGACCTTTTATGAATTTTTTTTTGTCTTGTGCCAGGGATAATGCGATTTTCTTGTGTTCACAATAACTGCAGTAAACGGTTTCCGATTTCCACTAAATGTTTTATGGTGTTAGGCCTTATACCTACAAGGCCTTTGACAAGTTCAATACTGAGTAAAACTGACACTTGCTTTAAAGAGTTATTACCCTTGGTTATTGAAAGAATAGGCACATTTTAGCTTGAGTACACACATTACTTTAGTAAACGGATTCCGATCTTCACATTATTTAGTGTGAGACTTTATATGAATATGAACTTTGACAAGATGACATTGAGCAGAATTGACACATGCCTTACTGAGTTATTGCCCTTAATTATTGCAAAAATGCAAATTTCAGCTTTCGTACGCAATACATTAAATAAATTGGTTTCGATTTTCACACACAGTTTGGCGTGTAACTTTATATCAAACGGATTTCAGTCAGGTTAGACGAGTATCAAGTTATTGCTCTAAATTGTCGAAAAATTCGATCGTCTGATTGTTTCCTACTTTCCTTTGAAATATCATCAATTACTGTGTAATATTCTAATTGAACAAAGAGGATATCGTCCTCTGACTAAGGAGTGTGATTGTTTTTACGATGATTGTAATAAATAGCATTTGATTTTCCATGCTTTTTGGAGTAATAGTATTAAGGTCTCGGTTTTGTTTGACAATGAGAACAATTGAGGAGTGGTTTACAAAGTTATCGCCCTTGATGTTTGCAAATATTTAAATTTCAGACTGAGTACACAGCAACTTCAGTAAACCAGTTCTGATTCTCACTAATATTTAGTTGAAGGGTTTTGGACAATTACATCATGTGGACATGTCACGTAGTTGTTTTCGAAGCATTTATATTCATATAAGATAATATTATTTACACATATGGAACTAGTTAAGTATGACACTACTGTTTATAGACAAATCGTTGGAATCCAAAATGAGAACGAAATGTTCAACTCTTGTTGCAGATTTGTTTTTGTTTTGTGATGTTAGAGGTTTCATTTTTAGTCTTTTACCAAATACGCTTAGGCAGATGTAATCGAAGCCTTTTATTATACCTCTTTGTATATGGATGATGTATTAAACAATTTCTACGGTAACCCATTCGTACTAAGCCAATATATGACAATCGCTGAACAAACAGTCAAAGGAAAATAAAGAAATGTGCAGACGTCCTTTTCGGCAAATACAGTTCCAGTATTTGAAACATATATGTGTATATGAAATATAAAACTACAGAATCAAGACCTGATTCTTTTCTTTACTACATATACTTTCTTTCCAAAGAACTTCACCTCAAAAAAGCTAATATTTCTCATAGTTGCTATATCTTCTTTACTCGATTTACATCTCGCGATTGAAACTGAGAAATAATAAGCAAACTCTACGAAAAGAGAGATCATTTCAATTTTGACACTGTTAAGGGCACGATTAGACAATATTAAAGATAACCATCGAACTTTACCGTCCTTTCAGGATTTAGGTAGACGTCATCATAGGTCCACAATCTTTCCGGCGATCGCATAATCAAGCAAAGCAAAGCAGTGAACTGTAAATAGGTCAACCACTAAACATGCAGTGCGTTGCAAAATAATAAGCTGACAACCTCCTTTGATAAGCTTTTAAACAATGATCATTACCCAATCTTTACCAGGATCACCATGTGACTCTGTCAACGTCTTAGAAAATAGTCTGCGATTACGTCATAATTTATCACATGACCATAGCTGAAATATCAAAATGGTTATCAGAAATCATCTCCGCGACCTGACACCACTAATGCCATGTGGTGGTTCTGAGTGGTAAACAATCGAACGGAACTACGCTTACTTTGGACATTTTTGATGAATTTAGGTTAGTAATTTAATTTTAGGTAGGCTGTTTAGAGCTATGAGATTTTAGAAAGTGATGGTAAGAACAAAAGCTATACTGCAACCCTATGGAAAACGCAATGGAAGAGTCCATTTTGATTGTTTTAATGGCGGAGTGATATGCCAAAGAATACATTTTATTCTACCGCAGTATAATGCTGATCAAACATTAGTGTTTATTCACTAAAATAAATATTGAATAAGAGCAATAAGCTTATATTTGAAAAGGTTTGCGAGACGTTTACTGCATTCTTTTTCAAGAAAGTAATAACGACTAAATATATTAATCCAAGTGTTAGCATAATTTTTAGCACAATATTGTGTTACGTGATCTACAGCGGCAGTAAGACACTAGAAATAGGAAGAAAGTGTGCTTTATTAGGCTGTTTTTGTAAATTAGGAATCCCGTACATAGTTGGAAGTTTGTTTTGCTTTTCATCTACTTCAGCTTTAATAGTGCTTCATTGAGTTTTATATCCGGACAAACCTTTGCAAAGGTTTATTATCATAACCCTGATTTACTTAAAAGTATTGTCAGAACTCTTCAGCTACAAGGTCTGTCACAACGTAAATACTATGGTGACTATATGTACATACTTTTTAAGATTATTGGTCATTATCACATTCATACAATCTGTGTTAAACTTGTTAACAAACATAACAAAATAGGATATGACCCTATCAATTTGCAATGCACTGCATGTTTAGATGTTGACCCATTTACAGTTCGCCACAATGCTTCACAATTAATGTTGCGATGGCCCGACAGATTTTGAACCCTATGATGACTTCTACTTACAGGCATTTATTAGGATATATAGTATATATGGCTAAAGAGAATATAGTTATATTATATGTATATAGTAAAGGGCCTTCTTTTGCTCTCTATCTCTATCCTTCTATACTATATATCGTAATGAATACATGTGCTTATACCTAAATAGAGCAAGGGATGGTAACGCCTAATTCTTTACTTTAATATTGTCTTATCGTCATCATTCTTTTTTTGTCCTGGCTTCTGACAGTATTTGCTTTGTGGCTTTCTGAGAATTTCTATTCATATATACATGATCATTTTGTGTTTTACTTATATTGCCTACTAATTGCTATTAATGCTTCCTAGTTTGTAAGGGGTTATAGCCTGGTTGGTCGAATTTTATTGGAATGAAAATAGAGTAAGAGTTGAGGTATGGTGCACTCTTGAACCTGGTTTAACCCCAGCAGCGTTGATGTCACTGACGATTCCAAGGAGGTACCCATATTGTCACTGACCATTCAAAGTAGGTATCCATATTTCAACCGTTTTAGTTTGCCATTTAGCATACTTTTCTCTTTTCTATCCTTGTGATTGGTGTTTGTTTCAAATACGTGTGTTTGGTGTGTTTTGTCCTGTGAATGTTATATTTCCTTCTCGACTTTTATACCATAATTTGTTTCTGACTCGAAATAGGATATGGATCACATTAAGTGATACTTATAATTTTAAACTGAAAACATGATTATATTACACTATTTAATATATTGCGTCCCATGGATCAAGGCGATACAAACCGTAGGAATATATTCAAGTTCATGATGTGTTTGAGAAACGTTCTTCTTAACCAAAAGTTGCCTGTTCAATCAATCAGAACCTATAATTGAAACTCAAGGTCACAGAAACACCAATGTTGGTTGGACAGTTAATGATCATATGTAATAAAAGTGCAAATTTCAAATAAATCATGTAGATAGTATTCAAGATGCTTTGGAGAAACTCTGTCAGACGTCAAACCCAAACACTGACGTCGCTCAATTGCCTTCCAACGAAACTAGTCAATAAAAAGCCGTTATTTTTCTGATAAATACAATTATACGACTGTGACAAAATAGTGAACCAATTTGGAAGCTTACAATATGATAAGACAGTAATTGCAGTAACTACTATTCTATTTTCAAGGTAAATTAAAGGTCCATAACTGTATTAAGAAATCTAAAAGCTACCATCGAACGGAAATGTTGTTTAATTTTCAACAAAACATGATTAATTAACATAAACTCAACACAAAAATGTATTTTCGTAGATAATCAGGGGTCATAACTCTATTTAGAAAAGGCAAAGGTACACATTGATCGTAAGAAAGTGATGTCTGTTTGATATAAGGCTTCACAGCAATTTTAGTTAAAATCCAAAATAAGATAAAGAAGTTATCATAACCTTGCACCTAAGCTTTACCCAAAATGTGCAGTTTTGTTAAGTAACTCAGGGGTCATAACTCTATTCTGAAAAGGAGAAAATCGGCCTTGCTCGTAGGAAAGTGGCATCTTAACGATATAACACTTCACAGTAAACTTGGTTTTAACCGAAAACAATTTACAGAAGTTATAAACAACGTGCATAAAAGCTTTAGCCAAACGGTGGATGCCCGTCCCTCCCTCCTCCCATCTGCCCGCCATCTTCAATCCTTAAACCGCTTTTGATTTAAAAAAATAAATTGAAAATTGCATTCGGCATAAACAGAATATAATCAGGCGTGCTTATGTCTTATTTATGTACAAAACAAAATCATATCGCTAAAATATAAACTTGTACACATTTTTTCTTTGAATATCAATATTTTCTTATCACTTATGGGCTTCTGTAGAAAATGCGTTGGTGTTACGAAATGCAAAGAATACCATAAATCCATACAGTGGTTTCGTATAGAGTACAGTTTCTGCTATTGATATGCAAAAACTCACGAGTATATCTTTCCGGGTAAACCAAAAGTGTTTTTTTGCACGATACGAGAAGTTGGGTCCTGCCTAGATACTGCAAGGAAGTACGGTATTATGAATGATCTTCATGACCTTAGTCTTAGAGGCCGATTACCCATTTTAATAGAGAAATTCTTAGATGATAGGCAGTATTTCTTTGAAGGGCTTTAAATTACCGTAACGTTGTTCCTACCGAATGAAATATTAAAGTAAATACTTAATTGATGAGGCTTGGCGTCCGTCACATAATGCGTATATTGTACGGTGTGAATTAAGATAAGAAAAACGAAGAACATAATAAAGCTCACCAACCTCTTGACTGTTTATTAACAGAACTACTTTGCGTGGAATTTGATGATTACTGTAAAAGGGGAAGTTTTCCCGAGGGATTATTTTTGGCAAATTTAGCGTCCTCTAAAGTTTCGCTAAAATTAATCCTCGAGAAGATATTGGGATTTATTTTGGCGAAAATATCAGAAAATTTGAGAAATTAAAACAAAACTAAACTTCTTCCATAACGTAACCGTCCGCAATATTGAAACCTGTAACGGGTGTCGTAACCGGTGTCGTAACCGGTGTCGTAACCTGTAACTGGTGTCGTAACCGGTGTCGTAACCGAAGTCAATGCATTTTTACAAAGCATACAGAAAACAATGGTAATGATCAAACAGCTTCAATCAGTGAACAAATTGAAAGCAAATGTGCAGTTATCGTATTGTAATTACAAGTATATGCATGTATTTTTGTAATTAAATATGTTTATTTATAAATACTGCTTAACATTTGCAATGATAAAATATTCTTAATTAATATTATTTGTTGTCTGACATTACCTTAATTAAAATGACAACTGTGAACGAACATGTTTTGTTATCGCACATGGTGAGAAAATGACACCATGCAGTCAATGCCTGTCAATGGGGATTGATTACCGTACATTCTCGCACATAATTGCAAACGATATCGTCTAATTCAGTGAAACATTTGATTTTCGCTCATTACTTTTCTCACCTATATACCGGCATCAGTTGATTACCGATACCGTTACAGTACTGATTTCTTAATAACAAAACGCAATTGATATGTTTTGCGAAACTTCCCAATTAATTGCTTGGTCTGCAATGGATACGACGACCAGGTGTTTCTAGTTACTGTTAAATCTAGAATGGCTAGATGATTATAGCTAGATAATTAAACAGTTTTGTCAATACCTCATATGTTCATATCATTTGTTCCTATACATGTCAAATGAGAGAATAGAGGAATTATATATAATACTCTCTTCGATATTGGCTATGACGTGTGGCAGTGCGCATAAAAGAAGTCGCGTCCGATATTGCCTTCCATTCCTTTCAGTCTGACAGAACGGTGACTATCTACCGCAGAATTATTTAATAAAACAAAATTGAAATATTCAGAAATGGTGAAGATAGACTTTACTTCATGATGGACAAGTTAATAAAAAATACTATAAGAAAGCGTGCAATTTTAATTATAATAATAATAGCTAGGGCGCTGCTGTTGGAAATAAAAGCAGAAGATTTAGTGACAAAAGCTATTCGGTTTTGTCCAGGTAAACAATCATGTAATAGCAGTGGTACGGAAAATGAAGACACCAACAAGTCCTGCTGCAAGCCGTGTGATTGTGACGCCACCTGTTGGCAGAGAAGATCCTGTTGTCATGACGCCGAATCACATGCTGGGACACCAGACGTTCATCAAGACGTCTGCATCGCTCCAACATATTCCAAAGTAGACCTCGATAAAGGAGACACACAATCTGGGTATTTAGTAAAAGACATATGCCCCAAAGACTTTGACAATACCGATGTTATTGCTAAATGTTCAGGCCTGGAACCAACACGAATTATTGACGTTGCAATCGTCTCTACTAAAGATGGGAGCTATAATTATAAAAACAAGTATTGCGCAGAATGCAACGGGGTCGTCGACTATCTTATTTGGGATACACGTTTGGATAGGTATTGCATTAAAGAAACCCAATATGTAGACATTTTTACCGGTATGTCGTTGGAAAAAATTGTTCTTTCTCAGTGTCTTCTTAAATTCGAGAAACCATTAGACCTTGCAACTGAATCTAAAACAACTTCAGATATATGTTACACGCACACGATATCAAGCTGCAATGTAACAGGTCAATGGGGGAATTACGACAAAGAATTGGAACACCTCTGTATGCAGTATTCAGGTAAGTACGAGTTTATGTTTACTTTCATTCGTGGAATCGTCACATCGTCACATCTACAAGACTAGAGCAAGTCAATGGCGCGCCATTGTAACATCTACATTACTAAAGTCGATGGCGTGCCATCGCATATACCCGCACTTTTAAATTAGTGCCACGTATTCATTATTGAGCAGTGATAACTCAGTGAAGGTTTAAAGTTTGTATTGCAAGCAGGACATTAATAATATACGAAGTTTGACATTTTGACCTTTCCCCACCACCCAAGATGATTTTCCGTTTGCGTCATTGTATTCATTTTGCAGTGGGTTTCAATTTGATATCAAACATGACCCTATTTGGAAATAAATTGACACCGCCTACCTCTTGCTCCCAGGAAATTACCCAAATAACGTCTTACATATATATTGACCCTTGATGCAACCATATAACATACACAATTTCACACTAAGACAAAACACTCAAACAATTACGAATAGTTACTTTTATTTCAGCAAGAAGCAGTTGATGACTGATATACTCGTATTACCGCCGAAAACGTTTTACGCATTACAATTGACAAAGTTCAAAGTTGTGTATTTCCCCTAAATATCATTCAACCAAAACGACCTGACAGTATGCGCTACTAGACATCATACTGATACTTCTTACCACGTTTCATGAACATCGGATGAAACATGAAGAAGTTCAGTGGAAATGATTTGAACTTGAAACAAATTAAAATTCATATACATGTAATTCCACATTGAAACGTAACCCCGTGACAGTCTACGCTACTACACTTGCTGATACGATTTACCAAGTTTCATGAAAATCTAATAAAATATGTAGGAGCAGTTTAGCGAAAAGAAATGTGTAACGGGCGTACGCACAACATACGTACGGAATACTACCCTTACCATATT
Source organism: Cyrtodaria siliqua (assembly GCA_037043455.1). Taxonomy (NCBI): domain Eukaryota; kingdom Metazoa; phylum Mollusca; class Bivalvia; order Adapedonta; family Hiatellidae; genus Cyrtodaria; species Cyrtodaria siliqua. The sequence continues at coordinate 149,105 of JAWPHD010002647.1, forward strand.
CCCCTCGTCTTCCGTGGGAGATAAATACGTTATTGTCTTATTATATTTCTCTTCTGTCAAAGGAAACAGGATACTCTTTTTTAATAGATATATATTTTGTAACTAAACTTTCTATTTTCTCATTTGTTCCTTATTCGTTTTTCAAGAGCTTGTACTCGAGTTGAGGACTTTAATATTCGTAATCTTTGTATAACTAAAAAACTACTCCATCAGGGTTACCATTACCATATACTTCGTAAAACCTGTATTATCGTAAACCTGATCTTCTTTCCAAATATAAACGCAATTTAAGGACTTTTCTGCGACAAGGACTAACACATCCTGACTTCTATGGTTATGTGATTTAAAAACTTCGTAATTTTCTTGGTCATGATCACTTTCATGCTATCTTTGTTAAACTTGTTAAACGTTTATTAAAAGAGGTTATTACATGTGTTACTATATATAGTAACAAAAACGGCCTGTTTTTCGTGTAATACAGGCATTGTCTCTGCGGTCATATTAGATAAGCGCGTGAAACGGCGGGCCAAAAATCCATATGAAGGGCCAAAAAACCCATATGGCGGGCCGAAAATCCATATTAAATCTAGACTGTGTTACATACATTTAGCATTAAATTGTAGATATATTTTTAATAATCGACCACGAACCAGTCATATCGTGCATCGGCACGTGCATCCAACGACAACTGCGACGGTTGAAAATGGCAGCCAGAATGCTCGCTACACTGTGTACACGCAGGAGATCGTTAGTAGCCAAACAAATATCAGGACGGACATTAAATAATAAAATTGTGAAAAACAAGAACGACTCGGTCTAAATCACCCTACAATATGACTTGAAAAAAAATGTGTGTGACTGGCTCGGAGATGTCGAACATATTTGTGCCGATTGTGTGATAGATTTACTGTAACCTATTAAATTATACAGTACACGTACATTATCAACTCGTTGTTTTTGATCGAAATGTCTTCAACAACGTATTATAATATATACCGTTTAGGGACCAGTTTCCGTCCAAACCCAGTTTCCGTCATTCATTCTCATTTAAAAACTGTTTTTACAATGCAAATTGCTAACGCGATGTTACTTATCGACAGACGTTTAGCACAGGCGATTGGAAACAGAAACAACCAAAAAGTAAAGAAGCGGTACAAAAACGAAAGTGGCCCCCGACCGGTACTGCCGTTTCAGTCTCAATTACATTTTAAATAAAAGGCATGCAGTAAACAATACATACTGTATTGTACTGTATGTGAAATAAAAAATAATCTCCTACCTTTTTATCCTTAAATTATATTTGCGAAACCAAATGCCATTTGAAATTTTCTTTCTTCTACCAGCTCAAACGTAAACACAAAAACTGACAAAGTCAATGACGTGGAATAAAACGTCACTGGCAAACACAACGCCACCATTATGACGATTTTGTTACAAAGATTACGTCAGAAACGTTTCTGCGTAATTTTAATTAAGGGGGTTGAATTGGTGTTTTGGAAACAAGGTACCGAATTGCCGATTTTAAATGGCATATCCTATTAACGTCATACGTTTGTTTTGTTCTTGTAAAATCAATGAATAAAAATGGATCTAAATAAAGAGTCATTTTAAAAAAAAATAAAAAAATGTGTACAAGTAGATAAAAGGTATTTAAAATGACTGCGCAATTTAGATCTAATAATCCTTCCAAAATAATAGTGTTTTGGTTACACATGTAATAAACAAAACTAAACTTCTTCCATAACGTTGGCCCTCGACAGCCATATGAGGCCCTCGAGCTGAAGCTCTCGGGCCTCATATGGCTATCTCGGGCCAATATCACAAAGATGCACACCTAACCCAGTTAATAACCTCTATTTATGACCCTATCATTTTGCAACGTACTGCATGCTTGTGGTGGACCCTTGTACAGTTCGCCTGTATGCTTTCCTCTTTAATTGTACAATGACCGGACAGGCTGTGGACCCTATGATGACGCCTACCTAAAGCACATTAGGACGATGGCGTTTGATGTTTGTCCGCGGTCTTGTCTTGTCGTGCCCTCAATGGTTTATTCTCTTGTTGCTCTGGCTTCTGCCAAGTCATCGAGTACCTTCATTGTGGCTTTTTTTCTATATATATTTAAACGAGCATCTAGGCGTTTTACTTATATTGCCTTGTAACGCTGCCTTGTTGGTTAAAGAATATTTCATGGCCCTTGACTTAGTTAAAAATGCTATATTTTGCCTCGTTAAGACGATAGGGCCTTCATTTTTCATCTGATGTTTACCAAATGTTACCAGATTGTTAATGTTAATAAAGTCTCGGACAAGTTAGAAAACCAGCCAAATCGGACCAGTAACAACGGAGTTATGGCCCTTGATTTCGTTAAATATGCTATATTTTGCCTTGTTAAGGCGATATGACCTTCATTTTTCATCTGATCTTTACCAAACTTTACCAGATTTCATTTCTTTTATTATTTTTATATTTCTTTATTTATTTATTTTTTTTATTTTTTTTTTTTTTATTTTTTTTTTATTATCTCTACTGGCCAAGTTTGAAAACCAGCCAGATCGGACCAGTAATGGCGGAGTTATGGCTCTTGATTGATTTAGTTAAAAATGCTATATTTTGCCTCTTTAAGACGATAGTCACTCGCTTCATTGATGTTATAAGAGCCACATTAGCCAGTAGAGCCGACAAAGGCCCTCTTGGGCGTCTTGTTGTTTTTCATTATTCCACAATTTCATTAATGTGCGTCCTCATCTATTTAGCGTCTTCTAACTATCTCCTACGCGCACTATGGTAATCTTGACAACAGTTGCAGTTGTCGTTGGATGCATATGCCGATGCAAGATATGACTGGTTTGTGGTAGATTATTTGAACAAATATCTATAATTAATGCTAAATGTATGTCTCGCAGTCTAGATTTAATACGGATTTTCGGACCGCCATATGGGTTTTTCGGCAGGTTTTGTTACTATATGCAGTAACACATGTAATAATTGATGTTATTGACGTCATTGTTTTGGCGCATTATATTTTTCTGCACAAATGTTCAGGTCGTGAGTAAATAATAAATAGATATAATAAATAGAATAGTTGTTGGTTTGTCGTGAATATAGGATTTATTTTCATCAAATGAGAAAACTAAAATACGTTTTCTCACTTCTAAATCCTATATTCACTCAAAACAAACCAATATCCTCTTTATATTTCTGTCATATGAGTAGTTGAGGATTAAGTGAAGGACATTGTTGCCGATGCGGGCTACAAGTATGATGACAACACTCAACGTATTGTGTACATTGGCAGACGGCATTCTACCAGGCATCCATGTAATAACATAAACATTACTACCGGGCAGGACGTGCGATTGGTTGCAGCTGACCGCGGGAAAGGTGAGGGTGACGAGATTAATGATTTTCACAATAGGTTGGCAGACTTATTAAGAGAGCATTGCGATAGACTTATGCGCGAAATCGATAGTAATATCAATTTAGATATCGAAAGACTTACGTCCTTTTATTATGATGCTGGAAGTCCAAAGTGATAATTTCGATTAAAAAGTTAGCATTGAAGGAGGTCAGTCAACCACAAACCACAGAAACAAACACGCAAACAAACAAACAAGAAGGCAAAAGTAATAATAAATACAAACGACATCATAAACACAAAAGGGTTGACAATAGGGCTACCGCCTTGGAACGGCCAGTGGCAAAGTAGGCCATTGAACCGGTTCTAGGGTGCACCAAACCTCACACTTATCCTACTGTCATCCCATTAAAACTGGACAGTGTAAATAAAGACATCCCCACCATGATCTAATCTCTAACCAACAAGGCAGCATCAATAGGCAATATAAGTAAAACACAAATATGCTCGTATAAATATAATATAAAAAAACAATAGCCTAGAAAGCCACAATGAAGGTACTCAATGACTTGGCAGAAGCCAGAGCTACAAGAGAATAAACCATTAAGAGCACGACAAGAAATATCGTTGACAAACGTCAAACGCCACCGTCCCAATGTGTTTTAGGTAGGCGTCATCATATGGTCCACAGGCTGTCCGGTCATCGTACAATTAAACAGGAAAGCATATAGGCGAACTGTAAAAGGGTCCACCACCAAGCATGCAGTACGTTGCAAAATGAAAGGGTCATAACATATTTCGATAAACTTTTTAACAAGTTTAACAAAGATAGTATGAAAGTGATCATGACCAAGAATCTTACGAAGTTTATAAATCACCTCACCATAGAAGTCAGGTTGTGATAGTCCTTATCGCAGAAGAGACCTTAAATTACTTCTATATTTGGAAAGAAGATCAGGGTTACGATAATAAAATTTTGCAAAGGTTTTACGAAGTTTATGGTAACGGTAACCCTGATTGAGTAGTTTTATAGTTATACAAAGATTACGAATATTAAAGTCCTCAACCCGAGTACAAGCTCTTGAAAAACGAATAAGTTGAGATACATACACCCCATAAGAAGTTGCTCGGGGAACATAAGATTAATAGTATAGTAAAATGCATCAGTCCAGGTGTGGATTGTTCTCTATATTTTGATGACTTTGTTATATGTTATCGTGCAAAAACATGAATACTATTGAGAGACAATTACAACAATGTCAATAAACTTCAGACCTGGTCTGATGATAATGGTTTTAAATTTTCTAAATCTAAAACCAATTGTATGCACTTCTGTAAACTACGCAAATATCACGAAGACCCTCATATAACACTGGGCGCTTCACCTTTACTAGTAGTGGATGAGACAAAATTCCTAGGTTTTATTTTTGACCGTAAATTAACGTTTATACCACACCTTAAATACTTGAAAGCCAAATGTCTTAAAGTTCTTAACTTACTTAAAGTTGTTGCAAACACTAATTGGGGAGGCAATCGAAAAGGCCTCTTGCGATTTACAGATCTCTTATCATATCCAAGCTGAACTACGGCTCAATAGTATATGGATCGACTCGCAAGTCATACTTGCAGATGCTCGATCCTATACATAATCAAGGATTGCGACTCGCCTTAGGAGCCTTTCGAACATCACCAGCCGAAAGTCTATATGTTGAATCTAATGAACCATCACTGTCTCATAGACGAGACAATTTAGCCCTTCAGTATACCATTAAATTACAATCTAACCCTTCAAATCCAACTTTCGATACTGTTTTTTATCCTAATTTTGAACCTCTTTTTGATCGAAAACCGAACGCCATTCGGCCATTTGGTCTTCGTATTAAACCAAAATTAACAGTCACTGAAATCGACCTAAATTTGATTGCCAAGTACAAAGTACCATAAATTCCACCGTGGACATTGGAAACACCAACAATTATTTTTGATCTTTGTAATAATAACAAATACATTACAGATCCTACCATCTTTCAAACGAAATTTAATGAAATTAAATCGAAATACAGTAACTTTCAACATATATACACAGGTGGTTCTAAAGATGAAGACAAGGTAGCTGCAGAGCTGTTGCTCACAAACATAGCATAAAGAGCCGCCTGCCTGACAATGTCTCTATCTTCTCAGCTGAACTTAAGGCAATTCAACTTGCCTTAAGTTTTATTCAGGTATCTTATGATAACCATTCTGTAATCTGTTCTGATTCCCTTTTATCTCTTCAAGCACTGGGTAATATGACACATTATAATTCAGTTGTGCTTCAACTTTTAGAAAAGTACAATTCTCTTATAGTGGATAATGTTATTATTTTCTGCTGGCTTCCGAGCCATGTAGGAATACGTGGTAATGATAAAGATGATAGTACTGCTAAGGCAGCATTAAGTTTACATATATCTAATACCAAATTACCGTATACTGATTTTAAAAGTTGTATCAACACATATATTCGTAACTCTTGGCAAGCCGCTTGGGACTTGTCGGTGAATAATAAAGTAGACCCATTCGTCGAGAGGAAGTTGTCCTGGCCAGGGCCAGGATAGGGCATACACGCTGTACTCATTCATATTTATTAAAAGGTGAGCAGTTGCCAGAATGTATACCCTGTTTTGCATCTTTAACGGTCAAACATATATTGTTGGAATGTGTAGACTTTGATCCTATGCGACAAAGATACTACAGAGTTAATACTTTGAAAGAGTTATTTGATACTATAGATTTTAGTCCTGTTTCAGATTTCCTTAAAGAAATCAGACTTTATAAATCAATATAATAGTTTCCTATATATATTAACTTGTTTACAAGCCCGTTGGCGGGCATTTGTTGATTTACCTATATACATAGTTTATATTGCTACCATATCATCCCTGAATTGTAGGTAGTTTTATATTTATACGTTTACATTATTTTTAGTTAATACTTCATTCTTTCATCATTCATCGGTTTTTGCGCACAATATGACCTATTTATGTGTCGACGTGCCATAAAACACCATTCATTTATTCTTCCTTACCACACGTATATATTAACACAACTCACTATATGTATAGTTATATTATTATAACAAACTATTTTGTGTATTTTGTGCCGGTGGCCTTTATTTCTTCAACAAAATTATTTTATTTTATTTGATATCAACCGTCACCCCAATTTATTAACTATAAATACGGGTAACCTGTAAAAAAGTCTTTATGTAGCCCTTGTCATCCCAAATGCAAGCCCATTAAGTATAAATACGGGCGACCTGTACAAACGGTCATCAAATATTCCTCGCCATCCCAAATACAAGCCCATTAAGTATATATACTGGCGATCTGTACAAACGGTCATCAAGTGTTCCTCATCCTCCCAAATACAAGCCTATTAAGTATAAATAATTGCGGCCTATACAAACGGTCCTCATGTATCTCCCATCATCCCAAATACAAGCCCTTTAAGTATAAATACGGGGGACCTGTACAAATGGTTTTCACGTATCCACCATCATCCCAAATACAAGCCCATTATGTATAAATCCGGGCGGCCGGTACAAACGGTCCTTATGTATCTCTCATCATCCCAAATACAAGCCCATTAAGTATAAATACGGGCGAACTGTACAAACAGTTTTCACGTATCCGCCATCATCACAAATACATGCCCATTAAGTATAAATACGGACGACCTGTACAAACGGTCATCAAGTATTCCTCATCATCCCAAACACAAGCCCATTAAGTATAAATACGGGCGATCTGTACAAACGGTCATCAAGTAGTCCTCATCATCCCAAATACAACCCCATTAAATATATATACTGGCGACCTGTACAAACGGTCATAAAGTTTTCCTCATCATCTCAATTAGAAGCCCATTAAGTATAAATACGGGCGACCTGTACAAACGGTCGTCACGTATCCCTCATCATCCCAAATACAAGCCCATTAAGTATAAATAATTGCGGCCTGTACAAACGGTCCTCATGTATCTCCCATCATCCCAAATACAAGCCCTTTAAGTATAAATACGTGCGACCTGTACAAATGGTTTTCACGTATCCACCATCATCCCAAATACAAGCCCATTATGTATAAATCCGGGCGGCCGGTACAAACGGTCCTCGTGTATCTCTCATCATCCCAAATACAAGCCCATTAAGTATAAATACTGGCGAACTGTACAAACGGTTTTCACGTATCCACCATCATCCCAAATACAAGCCCATTATGTATAAATACGGGCGGCCTGTACAAACGGTCCTCACGTATACCTCATCGTCCCAAACACAAGCCCAATAAGTATAAATACGGGCGACCTGTACAAACGGTCGAGAAGTATCCACCATCATCCCAAATACAAGCCCATTATGTATAAATACGGGCGGCCTTTACAAACGGTCCTCACGTATCTTCATCATCCCAAATACAAGCCCATTAAGTATAAATATGGGCGACCTTTACAAATGGTTGTTACGTATCTATCATCAACCCGAAACCCCATCAAACACCACAGCAATCACAATGTACCAGTAAACGTACCATTCCGTTAGCAACATCATTTAAAGCTATGTTACGCGAAATTAGGTAAAATTAACCAACAGTGCTACCTTTCGCCTTTGGCAACATTATTAGAAAACTTTGACAGACTCTGTGGCGGATGGCGGAGTCAACATTACAAAGAAATTAAGAATAAACTTTTACAATTCACTCTCCTTTGTGCCCAGGCGTACCAGGATTCTCCGGCAATCTGTACAAAAAAAAAATGCTGGATAGTTATATATTGTTTTAAGCGCAATCTGAAATGTTCTGACTATTTTCCTCTTTTTTTAGCTTAATACTTCGGTTGTCGTTTTCGCGAATAGCGGGGTACAGTTTTTAGAACTGATTTTGCCTCTACGTGTTAAACAAACCTTTTATTTGATGCCAAAGCTAGCTATGTCTGAATCAAAAAACATCTACTTTTTTTCCCATGTAAAACATACTGAAAAGGGGATGAGTAAGATGCGTAAGAGGTTTATGGTAGTAAAATATTCGTTTTAATTAAATACGTGATTAACTAAATACAAGATGTTATATATTACATGTTTATTTTATCCACACTTTACTTTAATTATAAATATCCGTTGGCCTGCTGCGACATAAAACGGCGACAAGCATTACAAAATAAATAGTGTGTGCGTGCGTGCGTGCGTGCGTGCGTGTGTGTGTGTGTGTGTGTCACTGTTTTTCATTTTAAACTCGCCTGAGCCAACGGAAGTGAGCTATTAAGTATTAATATGGGCCTGGATGATCCTTAGCTGAGTGGCTTTTTTAATTAGGTCAACGCGACATCCAAGACTGCAGACTTATCACTATAAATGGTCCAAACCTTAACAAGTTATCTTATCAAGAACACTGGACAGATTTTGACAGTGTTTCTTTATTATTAATCACCAACCCAGTCTGCTTAAAGAAGTCTATGGGGTCGAAAATGGCCACCACACCCCAAAGATTGTAAATAGAGCTTTTCATGCTTTACATATATTTATATAATGAAAAAACTTGCAATCTTATCCCCTTAAACCAAGTTATAGAGCACTCATATATTGCGTGTAGCATGTATGCATGGTCATCTACTAAGTTTGTTCAAATGGTGACCCTTGGTGCAAATTTGGACCCGCCCCGGTTGTCATATGATTACTTAAGAGTTATACAAAAATATATTTTAAAAATCTTCTCTAAAGATGTCTAATATTTTGCATGTAGCGTAAGCGTATGGTCCTATATCAAGTTTGCTCAAATGGTGACCATGGTATCAAATTTGAACCTACCCCAGGTATTACATGCTTGATACATAATTTAGACGTATATACCTACAAGGCATATAACTATGATCTTCTACGCCGCGTGTTCAAATTATGACCCTGGATTCAAATCTGGCCCGGCACAGTTTTACATAGAGTTATAAAGTATAGGAAAATCTTTAATAACATATTCTCTAAAACTATAAGAGTCTGAGGTCTTATAGTTTGCATGTAGCAAAACTTTATAGTCCACTGCCAAATGCGTTTGCGGTCAAATTTTAATCTTAGGAGTATCATTTTTATATAGACAAATGGAAAACTCTTCTAGTCTGAAACCAAAAAGCATCTGTTTGCAGCATCAGCTTATGGTCCAATGCACATTTCGCTGAAATGGGGACCCTGGTGTCAAATCTTGCCCCGCTCCGTTGGTCAGGTTTACATAGAGTGATACAGAAAAATCTTTAAACATAAATATTTTTCTCTGAACTTACCAAACCTTCTTTTTATCTGACCCACCTTTGCTGCGGTTGAAAGAGTCTACATTCGACCATTACGATGTCCGAGAATTAATTTCCATACCCCATCCAACCCATTTTTCAGGAAGCGAACACGGGGTTGGCTGGGGAATGAAATAAAAACTTAATTGGAGCTTATAATGTTGACATATTGTAAAATTAAAGCATTTAATTGGTAATTTTAAACAGTATCGAACGTTATTCCCGTATATATTGTTTTATTGTCGAAACATCCGTAATAAAATCCTGCTAATATAAGCTTTCCCATCGCTTAATAGAATTAAGTTAGGACAACGTAATGAAGGTATTTAAGCGAGGAATTGACCCTCATTTTTTAAATACAGTTAAGTTTCAGTAACACATAAGTCATTTTGATCATTTTGATATTTTTCTTCGTAAATTATTTGGTGTTTCTCGTCATTTTCAGCACACGTTAACCTATCTTTGACGGTTGGTTGTTGTACTTTATCCATTTATTCCCGGGTAGGATCTACTGCCCGATTACTGCGCTTGTTTGTTTATCAGATGTGAACGACCCAAAGGACATACATCCTGTATTTCAAAATGAAATCTCGTTACATTTTATCTTACATTTTTGAAACAACGGTATTTTCTCACGTTGTTGTCATTCAGTATTCCTCACCTTGTGTAAAGTCGCTTACGCACGCAGATTTAAATGCCGAATATTTAGTGCTTAAATAGCTGAAGAAGGAAGGATAAAAATATCGGACAGGGAAAGCAGCATTCAAGGACGAGAGTCAACCACAAAACACAAAAACAAACACGCAAACAGACAAACGAAAAGGCAAAAGTAATAAAAAATGCAAACGACATCACAAACACAAAAGGGTTGACAATAGGGCTACCACCTTGGAACGGTCAGTGGCAAAGTAGAAAGCAAAGTACAAAGAAGTTCCAAACTTCCATCTAGTGGCACATATTACCCTAAATAAGTATTTCCCAGTAAGTCATCACGTTTCCATCCCTCGGAAATCGTGGTAAATCCTTGCAAGAAATGTAATATATGTGTGAATTAATGATGAAGTAAAAAAATGTTTAGAATATGCAAAAAACAGCAACATTTGAACATTGATGAAAAAATAAATAATAGTAATAAATAATGATAACAAACAAGATGTCAAATGACCTTAAAGTGCTCACATTATGACAGTGTCGACACCTGCAACAATATATTTGAGTGAATGAGAAAATGAGCCTATTTGTTGAGTACTGTTGAGCCAATAGTGACTTGATACATGCAAAATACCATGCATCATATAAATTGTAGCCATTACATTTCAGGATTATTTTTGTTGAAAGTATGTGTATATACAATATACGAGCCCCACTAGTATCGCAGAGTCATTGTGTGGATAAATTAAGTACACTAACACAAGCCTGTGATATATGTAAAATATCAGAAATGTAGCCATTACAGAATAGAAAATAACAATTATATATATAAATATATGTATATAATCTGAACTCACTACGACAGCTTTCGAAATTTGGGATCTCGTAAGAGATTCACGTTCACAAAGCAGAATTATATATAAGGAGAAATATTTGCGAACTTCCAAGGACAAACAACCTTCGGACGAACTACGGCAGGACGCCTAGCTATGATGAGAGACACATAAATCAAACGTATGCATTGGTTGAATGCTTAAATGTGATCCTACTCATATGAGCTATAATTGTATGTATGTATGCGTGTATATATATGTTAACTGTGCCTCCAGATGAGTGTGTTATGATGTAAAGATACAGTTTATCAGCGTGTGTTGCAGCTATCATTTTTAGGAAGTGAATGCATACGTGTGATTTCTGTGTCTCTCATCAAAGCTAGGCGCCCTGTCGTAGTTCGTGCGAAGATTGTCCCTATATTGTCACACCGTTGTCGAAGACTAATTGGATCGCATGGTAAACATTTTAACAATCGTGGTAGAGATATACATCCAAATGCTACATACATATTATACAGTGTAGTTTCAAAGAAGAGTTTTTTAAAACATTTCCCATTTATAACTCTGTTTACATAGCGACCGCCGGAGAGGGTCAAATTTAAATCCAGAGATATTATTTGAGCAAACTCAGTGGTAGAGGACCATACAGAAATACGACGTGCAATATATGAGAGCTCTAGCTCTTATGATTTTCCTTATAAGGACTTGTAAAACATGTGACCCCTGAGGGCGGAGACGGCCATTGTTAGTTAGAGTTTGGCAATCATTTATAAAGAAAGACTGTCGGAATCATATTAGCTGTTCTTAAGAAGAAGTATTGTTAAAGTATCAGTTGCCTTTTTAATAACGGTGTCTCTCTTGTATGTCGCGTTAAACTAAGTTGTATACATCTGGGGGTCTTGAGCTAAGCATTATGCATATGAAGTTTGGTCAGTGAGTGGTCTATGAGGTCAAAAGGTTGATGTTTGTCGACGACGATGGACGTAACGCGGTCTTACCAGCTCTGGTGAGCTAAAATAATGAAAATATAAATGAAAGATTACCTAGAACACCCGGCATAAATAAAATATGCGTTTCAGTAAAATGGTGGATTTTATTGTTAGAATACGCTCATAAAACCCTACATTTTCATTGTTTATAATTTTGAACTATGTTTCTTTTTCACTGCCGAAACAAGATTTACCTTATTAAATGTCAACACAACTAAACGAACAAAATATACACAAAAGTGTATAGAACATGATTGTTCAACTATAGATAAATCACGACAAAAAACCCTTAACCCGTGTGTGCGTTAGCGTTGTATGCATTGGCGTTTTCTCGTATTTCCGCGTGTTTTTTCGTTTGACGTCGGTGTTGGGGTGTTGTCGTTGAAAACATATATCAGTCAGTTGTTTTCTTTTTCAGATTCGCTGCCATACCGTGACCAATCGACCTCCAAAATCAATACGTATACGTACGTCAACGTTTTCTGTTTCCTCTGTAATTCCCCGAGTACTGTGGAACCTCAGACGTGTGCGCCTGACGTCAGATACATCAAACGATCTACATTTAGTTCGTTATCGGTGCTGCTTGATTTATCGGTAATAACTCAGAATGACGACACACTCAATAGATGCGGCACCAATGAACTGTTCGATGATTTCTTTGTATGTATTTTTATTTTATTATCTTATTACTTTCCTATTCTTTTTTGTCATAGTAACAGTATACTCTTTTAATAAGTGGGACCCACTTTGCTTTGGTTAAATAAAGTAAAATGCAAGCTTAAATTAGATATCCAGAGAAAGAGGTGTTGTTGAGGAGGAACAGGGAATAACAGTTTAAATAGTCACGGGGACTTAAACTATTGAAACAAGAGCGCCTCTTAACGGGGCTTTAACGCCCGTTTGCTAAAAAAAATATGTTTAAATATGACCTGGAACTTTGACCTTCTAACAAAAATAACGGATAGGGGATGTTGTTTAACCAAGAGCACTTTTTATAAAATGAATTTGTCAGGTCACAGTGACATTGATATTTGAACTACTAAGCATATGATTAATAGGTTTTGTTTTTTTAACTATTTATGTAAGGTTTCAAAATTGTAGGTATAATAGTTAAAGTACAGTGGAGAAAATGTCTTCTAGGAATCGGTCATTTTCAGGTCAATGTGAACTTGATGACCTACTGAACCCAAAAGCAATAGGCTTTCTCCTCTCACCAAGGGCTGTGTAACTAAGAAGTTAATAAGTGTGGGTATTATATTTCTGGGGTTGTCATTGGGAATGCGTATGTCCATATGAAGACACGGGGACCTTGATCTTAGACCTGGTAGTAGTATAGAAAGGCGGGGTTCTGGCGCAGTTTCCCAGAGCGGGAAACGAGCACCAAGCAACTGTAAAATGTGTCGGCCATGGCTGTTAACTCACGTACACCATCATTTACAAAACATCTAAATGATAGGCATACTTCGGCCAAAAGCCCTGACACATATTATTAATTACTTGAGCAAACCCGCTCTAGGAAACTATGCCAGACACCCACCCCCCTTTCTATACTACGTATCAATCCAGTTGATCATTTCAATAACGTAATACTTTGGTCATACGATTTAACTAAAACATTTTTTTATTAAAGAGGCGCCAGAATAAAAAGGGATTTGCCAATAAAATCCCTTTTTCACTATATAAATGAGCATTTTATATAGGGTAAAAATGCAAATAAACACCGCCCAATTTTCACTTTGCAAAAAAACGTGCTATCCAAGAGCTAAAATATGCTCCATGCAGAGGCCACATTGATACGAGCGTGGAAATTTCCTCGCATTTTCATGGCATAAAAACGAGGAAATTTCCTCGATTTGCAGCAGTAGTGCCAAGTAACAACAAACAGTGTTTTGAGTTATGTGGAAATCCTATCCATGCAAAAACGAGGAAATTTCCTCGTTTTGCAGCAGTCGTGCTAAGTAAAAACAACGTAAAACAATATATAGTATCAATCTTTATTATTAAAAGGTATGTACAATGAACAAACACAATCAAATTAAAGTACATGTACAAAAGGCGAGGAAATTTCCTCGTTTTGTCGCAGTTATGCCGATCCATTTAAAATCGAGGAAATTTCCTCGTTTTGCCTCAGTAGTGCCAAAAACAAACTGTGTTTTGAGTCATGTGTAAATCCTCTCCATGGAAGAACGAGGAAATTTCCTCGTTTTACAGCAGTAGTGCCCAATAACAACAAGCTGTGTTTTAAGTCTTTTGTAGATATCCATGTAAAAACGAGGAAATTTCCTCGTTTTTTGCCGCAGTAGAACCAAGTAACAACAAACTGTATTTTGAATCATGTGTATAAAAACGAGGAAATTTCCTCGTTTTTGCAGCAGTAGTGTCAAGTAACAACAAACAGTGTTTTGAGTCATGTGTAAATCCTATCGATGCACAAACGAGGAAATGAGTAGTGCCCAGTAACAACAAACTGCGTTTTGAAACTTTTGTAGATCCCATCCATGTAAAAACGAGGAAATTTCCTCGTTTTTTGCCGCAGTAGAACCAAGTAACAACAAACTGTGTTTTGAGTCATGTGTAAATCCTATCCATGTAAAAACGAGGAAATTTCCTCGTTTTGCAGAAGTAGTGCCCAGTAACAACAAACTGAGTTTTGAAACTTTTGTAGATCCCATCCCTGTAAAAACGAGAAAATTTCCTCGTTTTGCCGCAGTAGTGCCAAATAACAACAAACTGTGTTTTTAGACATGTATAAATCCTATCCATCTAAAAACGAGGAAATTTCCTCGTTTTGCAGCAGTAGTGCCCAGTAACAACAAACTGCTTTTTGAGCCTTTTGTAGATCCATGAAACAACAAACTGTGTTTTGAGTCTTTTGTAGATCCTATCCAATGCCGTAGTAGTGCCAAGTAACAACAAACTGTGTTTTGAGTCATGTGTAAATCCTATTCATGTAATAACGAGGTAATTTCTTCGTTTTGTCACAATAAGAAGAAAAGACCATGAATATGTAGTTTTTGTGATTTACACAATCAACTGACGAGACACTTTTTAAACGAATAACTACATAATTTAAATAAAATTTATAGAGGATATTTGTTGGTTTGTCCTGAATATAGGATTTATTTTCATCTCGAAGTGAAAACTTATATTTTATCGTGCTTTAGCATGGTAACCTTTTTCTTGTAACAGGCATGGGTCTACACTAAAAACAACGCATATTACATCTAGACGGTGAACAATGAATTTTTTCAATCACAAGTATCCTGAATAATATAGCTTCCCTGGTGACATATGTGCTTAAGCCTTCAATATGTGGGATAGTATTCGCCAATTTGTTACCAATACAGTGGTGAATGAGCTTTCATATCGACACGAATACACAAAAGTCATCAGAGCGAGAGATATCTCTTAAAAACAGATATCTCTCAAGGAACAGAGATATCTCGTTAAAAAGAGATACATCCTGAAGTTAAAGAGAAATCTCTCTAACTTAAAAGTGGTATATTTTTTTGAATAATTATAGGTTATTAGATATGTATGGGGATATAGGCATGAGTTCTTCAGCGTAACAATATTGCGAGACTTTAGGAGCGTAATACGATGAAGAACGAGTGCATATAAATACCAAAACAATTATTGCTACTACTACGGCTTTCATTGATGATAATACTATACCTTAAACAAATGCTCCTGCTACTACACTACTACTGCTACTACTACTACTTTTAGAACTGCTACTACTACTGCTACTAATACCATTACTACTACTAATAATAATAATTGTAGTAGAAGAAATAGTAGCAGTAGTAGACTAGTAGTAGCAACAGCAGTAGTAGTAGTACTATTAGTAGCAGCAGCAGCAGTAGTAGAAGCTGCAGCAGCAGCAGTATAAATAGTAGTAGCTGCAGCAGAACAGCAGCATTAGCAGTATAAGTAGCAGCAGAGCAACATCAGTAGTAGTAGTAGTAGTAGTAGTAGCAGTAGTAGTAGTAGCAGAAGCAGCAGTTGTTGCATTAGCAGCAGTAACAGTCGTAGCAGCAGTAGTAGTAGTAGCACCAATCTGAACATCAATCAAGTCGAAATATCAAATTTAACATAATGCAATACATAATGAAAAAAACATGTTCGCTCTGTTTCATAAGTGGTATATGCTTAGGAGAATCGTTATGTGATCCACCTGTCTCTTCTTCCTTAAGTTTCTGGTTTCTGAAAAAGACTATAAGCAAATTCTTGTAAATACACGTGCAAACTATGTCAACAATTTAAGTTGATTTGTTAAGTCGTTAAGTAGCGTACTTGTTTATGTTAACATACGTGTTGATGTTAACCACACACTCCTGAAAATATGTTTAATGGATATGAACTATTTCATATTAAAATATGAAATATGATTTATATGAAATATGAATTAAAACAAATATCAAGATTATATGATGATGATGCTCACATATACGTCGAACGAGACAGCTAACGCGAACGTTAGTAATACTGACACGTGTCGATGTGACTGTGACAGCCGTACGCTGTGCTACCGTAATATAAGCCCAGTAACATACGTATCAGGTACATACGAGTTAGAATCGCGTCGGAACATGTTAGCTTCATACTTACTTTCATATACTTTCGAGTTATCTACCACATACGTACATTTTAGTATATCGTACGCCCTAGCGCACCCGGCGCCACGCCCCCCCCCCCCCCCCCCCCCACCCCCGATAAAATATCAAACAATTTCGATGCACGCTCTCAGTATAATTTTTGTCTTTTTCGCTTCGCTCGCTGGAAGCATAATGGTTAATGAGTGGTTTAATTAACATATTGTTAAATCATGTTTGTGTTAAACAATTTCGATACACGCCCTCAGTATAAAAAATCTTCTCGCTCGAAGCATAATGGGTAATGACTGGTTTAATTAACACATTGCTAAATCCTTTTTGTGTTAAACAATTTCGATGCACGCCCTCAGTATAAAAAAAATTCTCGCTCGCTTCGCTATCTCGACGCATAATGGTTAATGACTGGTTTCATTAACACATTGTTTAATCCATTTAGTTGAAAACGGACTATTTTACCCTATCAATGCACTACCGCAACCGTTTTATGGGGCTAGATATGGACCCGAACATCTGGATTGTGTTTTAATAATCGGTTTTGTAGTGAAATTGTGCAGTTATTTGGCGGGTTAGTTTCTTTTAAACAGAGACAGTATAGTAGACAACTCGCTTACTGGCACCCATACCACTATTGATTTGGGGCTTCTGATTGGTTGAAAAAAGTATAGGTCTATTAGGGCATATAGTCAGATTGTAAGGTAGATTCTGATAAAATTTTCCAAATCATAACAAATCCCCATAAAACATCCAAAAAATATATTTCCAACATAAGAAATATAAAAAGATCGGACAGGGAAAGTAGCATTCAAGGAGGACAGTAAACCACAAAACACAGAAACAAACACGCAAACAGACAAACAAGAAGGCAAAAGCAATAATAAATGCAAACGACATCACAAACACAAAAAGGGTTGACAATAGGGCTACCGCCTTGGAACGGTCAGTGGCAAAGTAGGCCACTGGGGGTTTAAACCGGTTCTAGGGTGCACCAAACCTCACGCTTACCCTACTGTCATCCCAAAACATGTTCAGTTAGGGTATGATGACTGAAATTTGCATTTTTATGGGTACAATTGTACTGAGAGTATATTTGCAAAAAGTAAAATTTCTTTACTGCCATTCTGGGGGTGCCCACCTTCAGTGCAATATTAGAGGCTGAACGCAATACAATAGTCCCAATTTGCTGGTCATTTTTGAATGTCTCTAAGATAGTTCTTTAGAAACATTTAGGTTTTATCATCAGTTCGGATATAGGAATAGGAATTGTAGGCCAAATGGCTATAATGGAGGCCTATGGGAAATGCAATAGTGGTATATGACCTACTGGTCTGCTCAAACTTATTTACATATTTTCGGACCAGCCACCAGGGAGATTAAGCTGATTTCGTCACGTGTTCAACCCTTTCCCACATATAAAACGCTGAATAACCATGTTACTTTATTGAAATTACTATGGACGCACTCTAAAATGCAGACGCGTTTTTAGATTCTATTTTGTTTTCATGCAGAAAGTATCCATTTCACATGCAACTATACCTAACACCGCAATTATATGATTCGGAACAGCCTCAAGTTCCGATAGTCTACGGAAGTTATCGAGTTTGTACGATATGGATAACTGTCAGGTGGCAGTGAATAGTTACTTTGAAATTCTCACTTTTGTAACGCAATTGCACACAGTCAGTGTTACACATGTGTGCTCAAAATGCATAGATGCATAGCATTATGAAGCGGAGCGAAGTCTTATGTCGTGAACATAATATGGTTGGTAGAAAACATCCCTACTGATGTTATTGAGGATGTATTTTAGGGAGACCTAAAATTTAATTTATTTTATCAAGTTAATGCAACAATAATGTATTTGAACAATTCCACAATTACGACTGGAATACACGGAAGACTAGGCTTGTTAGAACGCATTCTATTACGATTTTTTTTACCGCCAAGTTTAAAATTGCTATCTCTAGCGCGTAACCATAGTTGGGATAGATATACCTTCTCGGGTCTTTTATTTTAAATGTTCAGTGTAAATTCTTTAAGTGATCTATGGCTTATTTAGTTTAATTTTATCAAGTTAATAAAGAAACAATGTAGCTGAAAAATTCTAAAAAAATACAAATCCGGAATTACTACCTTGCGTTTATTTGCGTGATGTTTATCTATAATAGGGTATAATGCAAACTGTTAAAGATAACAGTAAGTCTGCGTTTATTCAAAGTAATTTTACATCGTAAAAATGTAACCCCATTGATGACTTTCTTTACTCTTCAAGTGCATTACACGCATTACATGTATTACACGCCATGACTAAACACGATCTGAAATTTAATAATATTGTCTGGTTTTAAACTTTCATTTATTTGTAATTTTGTTTTTAGAATGATGTCCTATGTAACTATATATAAATTAATGTACGGTTTACTTCAATTTGTCAAATTCAAAAACTACCACTCAATTTCTTAGTTAGGACATTTCCAAGTTAAAGTTAAATATTTAAAATTAATTTTTTTTTCCCCTCTTAATAAAGTTGCAACAACTGGCAGTGAAAAATAAAACTCGATAGTTCACATTATCCAGAGTCCTTATATATAAGGACCCTATCCCATGAGAGAGAGAGAGAGAGAGAGAGAGAGAGAGAGAGAGAGAGAGAGGGACGGACATGTATGCAGTATTATATTAAAGAAACTTTTAATCCGAAATAACATTTATATTTATATATATATATATATATATATATATATATATATATACAACTGAAATGCCACTGCTATATTATGCAAATGTATACTCTATAAAACATAACGACACGTTAAATCGGTGGTTTATTAGTATAAATCAAGCACCTGCTGTATTATTTATTATTATATAACCTATAAATAGACGCGTTTTCATTGGCTAAAAAGTAATTTTTTAGAAAAAATATCTAGCGATATTGACCTGTTTTTTTCTGATATTGACCAGTTTTATAAATAGTAACAGGGGAAGACCGGGGAATCCCACGAGCCGCCTATTAATATCATTCGCCTTTATCCGTACGCTATTGAGGGTTATATAATAAAACAGTTATGGACTTTTCAGCTGTTATACATGATGTTGATATGTACCAAAAAATCATTATTGACCTCGGCTATCGCCTCGGTCAATAATGATTTTTTTGGTGCATATCACATCATGTATAACAGCTGAAAAGTCCATAATTGTATAATATTCACTTTTTTATATATTAGCAACTTAAAAAATAATAAATATTCATTCTTACCTTCAATTTCTTTGAATCCGTGGAAATAATACATCGCAAATATTATATATCTCTTCCATAAGGCTCGAAACACAGCTAAAATTCAACTAAATCCAAATTATAATTTCTGGAAGATACCATTTTCACTATAGGTATTTAGGATTTTTTTTTTTTTTTTTTCTATATTACTCTTTTGTCATTGTGACAATAATTTCCAACAAAGTCATTTGTTTAATCTTATTAAATTTACAATATTGATTTCTTGTAATTCACATACTGGAATTATTGTAATTAAAATACTGATTCAATTAAACCAACTCTTCATAGCGACAGATAACTTATCACCCCTTATTGGCAAAATAGACTCGTCCACCCGTTGTCTAAATAACAGCTGGTGCATCTGGTTTAGCATCTGGTGGTTTAGTGTATTAGTGGGCGTTTTTGACACTTTGAAAAACATATTGATACAGTCAGTATATAGAAGATGGATTTAAAAGAGATGAAACGACTTACATTTCACAGGTAAGCATTTTTATATTATTTTTTTGTTTCTTTTTATTTAAGTTCTACAGTGTACATGTTTATTTATGTTAGTTATATTACTAAATATTTTATCTAAGAACGGTGTATGTTATCATGGTTATCATATCTAATGTTATGAGGGAGAAATACACATATCTAAAAGTGTGTTTTAAAACAGAGTAATAAGAGATTTGTATTGTATTTTACTGCTCAAGCGTATGTTTAAAGTTCTCAAGTCATGTTGTGCTTCATGAACATGTTGATGTTTATTTAAATCGAAATCAATACACTACAATAGATATTTACAATTCACGCATTGCAATATCTGTGAAAATCGAGAATAAGATTGTATTTGATGACGTAGAAAACTTTGAACAGGTAAATTAATCCACAGGTAAATGTATTTATCAATTATCTGGCAATAGTTATACAACTATACAATTCAGATTTACATCATTTCCCCGTGCAGTCACGCAGTAGTAAAAGTAGTATCTACGTCAAGCATATAATACCTATTTTTACATTCAACTTAGTAACGGTTTTCAATACATGTTTCACTCCGAGACTATCAAGAAATGTTCAAATGATGTTTAAGAGTTAAATTTGTTAATTAGTAATGCTACAAAAAGGGTGGTCATTCATCTTTAAGAAAATTTCACGGGTGATCGGGAATATTGACATGTTTATATGCGTATATATAGGTATTAATATACTCTATTTGATTTTCACTTCTCTCATGGTGTTTTCAGAAGTGCCTGATTCTCTTATCTCTACAATCGCATTTCCCTGCATATATTTTTAGGTTTAAAATGTAGTATTGGTGCGATATAATCAAAATTAGGTAATATGCAGAACAATTTGCTTCAATAATTGTATTCAGTTATCTTAGTACTCGTTGAGTATGAGATTTTATCACAAACTTCCATATAAATACGTTGTTACGATATAGACTTAGGCAGTCATATCAATCAGGATGTAGTTGCCGGGCAATAAAGTTTCATCACACGGTTAAAAAATGTCATATCACGGAAATAACCGAATATTCTTTATGATTCTTTCAGCGGAGTGATACGGAAATTACCGATTAGTTACGATTGTATACGATGTGTCACTCGTATCGTATGTCGTCTGTTTGTCATCCTGCTTTCGCGCCAGATTATTGGCGATACATCTACATGTGTACGTTGAGCTGTCATCTTTGACCATAGCTCTACGGAAATGACTTGACTAGTAATGAGGATGAAATAAAATGGATGATAGATAGATAAAAGTCAAATAAAGAAATAAATAAGGCATAATACACGGACCACAAAGATAATTTAACAACTTTATAATAAACTCAATTATATAGAACCATCCGTGGATAAAATAACCACTTGTGACCATTCACTTTCTGAATTAGACAATTCCAAAGTCAATGCCATTCATTTTAAATCAAATTTCGGAAACAAATGTCGTTTATATCTACACAAATGTACGCGACAGACGTGAATGAAAACATACAAATGTGATTACATTTATTAATTCTCCCTGGAAAAAAAGCGCAGTAAATTAGTTGAATTTGGCAGTTCAACAAAGTCATTGCTGAAGTATATGATAAACAGAATAAAAATGTGTATTTTCATATCACACCCTACATTAGGCCCTCGACCCATATCAGCCCTCGAGCTAAAGCTCTCAGCTCGAGGGCTGATATGGCGTCTCAGGCCTGATATAGGGTGTCATGAAAATACCCATTTATTATTCTCTTTGCATTGTGAACAAAATAGATGGATTTTTCTTTAATTGCAGTTAAAATGTCAGCATGATAACTTGTTGATACCTTTATTCTATAAATATAACATCATTCTTTGTTTGTTCTGTAAACTAGCTAGTTTTAATTATCGTGTCGTATGTATCTATGATTATGAATATTCAATTACAATGTATCTAAGAATCCTAGACCAGGGTCTTCCCCAGCCATTTATGGCGTATCGGCGCCGCGATCCCTTACTTTTGAAACAGACATGCCGCGATCCTTAATCTGACCGAGACCCTTTAAAACCGTGCCGCGATCCCTTTAAAGTGGGTCAAAACATTCATTTCCCAGTGTTAATTAATGACATAATTATCTGACCAAATAACGCCTTGAGGCATAAACTCCTGACAAGCATTATACAATTATGGACTTTTCAGCTGTTATACATGATGTGATATGCACCAAAAAAATCATTATTGACCGAGGCGATAGCCGAGGTCAATAATGATTTTTTGGTACATATCAACATCATGTATAACAGCTGAAAAGTCCATAACTGTTTTATTATATAACCCTCAATTTACAATTATATAAAACAGGTCAATATCAAAAAAACAATTATATAAAACAGGTCAATATCAAAAAAACAGGTCAATATCAAAAAAACAGGTCAATATCGCTAGATATTTTTTCTAAAAAAATACTTTTTAGCCAATGAAAACGCGTCTATTTATAGGTTATATAATAAACGTCCTTAGCCACTAATTTGAGTGTTTTCATAAGGATTAGAGGGGCCGGCAGAGGTGTTAATTACCTCCGCGATAAGGATCTAATTTAAGAATTTAACCATGCGTACATGATCTGTAAACTTATTACGTCATCAAATGTGAAAAACAATTTACTTATGTTATATTTTATTGTAGCGTTAAAATTAACGTTCCTCCATCCACTTTATAGCGATTTTAAATAGATAATGATGAGAAAATAATCTCACAAATTATTCGATAACCACATAAAATTATAAGAATCTCGATCTTGCAGATTATAAATTAGGTTACTTCCGGTTTCGAATTTGCTTCCCTGTTTCAAACTAAAACGATTAATTATGAAATGTATTATTTACCTTTATATATACTCTGTAAAAGAAGTTTTGGACCATTGCAGGGTTCGAACTCGTATAATGATCGCTGAACCATGACCATAACCCTTATGATCTCAGTTGATAATTCACAATAGATCAACAATCAACAATAATTATCGTTTACAATGAAAGTTTGCGAAAAAATAATAATCTTTTTATTGGTTACTCGAATGTGTCCGTAACTGTTACTGTGTATGGACTTTGCGACATTTTTTACAGACCCTTTGTGTATTCGCGATATTTTTTTAAAATCAAATCTTGTTTGGAATTTAATTTTCCTGGTACCAAATTAACCGGGTAGGGTAGACCTTGGTTACTAAAGTAAGATACTTAAATTTTGTCCACTAGTTTTATTTTTATATATGACTTTATATACCCTGGTCCAAAACGTTTTTTACCGAGTATATATATGAATTCTTCTAGGCTAGACGAATGCAACCTACACGAAACATTATATTATAAAACATGAACTGTTTAAAGTGGCACTCTGCAATAATGATTTTTAAAAATATCGCACATTGTTATTTCTTTCTACCCGAGTTTAATATAATTATACAAATGATCATTAGTGTCTTTTTAAAACAGTTCAAAACCTGTTATTTTAGTATGGTGCATCAATTAATTCGTGAAGGCGGTACATCATGCACATTTTCTTTTTTGTTTATAAAGAAATCTATTCCAAAACCTGATGTCATGAGACTTCCGGTCTAGATTTCTTAAAAAATAAATAAAAGAAACGTTATGAAATTACCAATATTAGCACCTATGCGATATCTACACACGATGCTAGCGTTGTAATAAACTGCGATTTTATTGCCAAGTTTTTATCAAGTTAATGCAACAATAATGTATTTGAACAATTCTGAAAAAAAAAAAATGTACTCCTTTCAATTGATATTCGTTATCCTTTTTTTTAAAACAATGACTTTATGTTCAAATGATTTTTAAGTCAATGCATTACAAATGCCATCATCTGTTTTAAAACTGAAACTAAAATATGTTGTAGAAATACATGAATATAAAACAGTATTTTCCATTTGTGGTGTTTGTTTTAGCATTGGTTAGTTAAACACGTAATCAGACTCGGGAATTTCCACTATATATATTGTATATACTGCACACTTAATTCACATACTATTCCAAAGAAATTCAAAGATGTTGTGTAAACAAAAAGTTGCAGTTAGTTAGAGAAAGGATACAACTGTGATGTTGTAGAAGCTTTATCGCAGTACACTTTGTAAATTCATAAATGTTGAAGTTTCTCTTTGAAAAATGGAGCCATTTTAGTAATGTATTTAATGAAGAGTTTGCAAAAATGTGCATCCTAAGTTTGCTCACATGCCAGAGCCAAACACGTACTCGGCCAATAATGCAACTTTGAAGGAATACTAGTTGCTGTTTTTGACGTTTTTTCCGAACGGAAATTTCTTACGATTAACTGCAGTACATACAATATATAGCGGAAATTCCCGGGTTGCGTTTCTTTTTCGTTTCAGTATATATTTATGATAAATGATCATTGACAATGTGGATTGACCAAACGATAAGCCAATCCATAGACTGGTCACATTTGAATGGTTTCTCCAAAGTAATCTAAAGTTAATAGTGTTAAAATTGCATCGTTACACCGAATATATTTTGTTTTATTACGCAGTTAGATTGCTGTCTAAATACATAAACTTATGGTAGACTAAGACGAAACAAATTAATCCCAGAATGTAATTAAATTGTATGCAAGCAGGTTTATTGTCAAAATGCTACTGGATAAATAAATCGAGACGCTGATTTCAATGCTTGATAAACATTTCAAGTGTGTCCCTTTAAAGAAATGTGGATCAAATAAACACGAGCACTATATCTGGTCCACGAAATAAGACTTATGAAACGTCTTATTGTTCATACGACACGGTATTAATAAGAACGCACGCTATAGCTACCACGCGTGTATATAAGACTAACGCATACACATATTTTACCTAACATGTAAGTATGTGATACAAAATGAAATACTTAAAACCTACACGTACATTCGTTATAGTTAATATGAACAATCGACCGTCATATATAACCTTGCATGTGTTAGAAATGACGTAAAACACCATACAAACAAAACAAAGACATTATCAACATTATGCAGATAATACGTAACGTACATAAAACGTGGCACGGTTCCTTACATTTCAATCTGATATTCAAGTTGCCACAAACCGTAAGGCGGTTGAAGGTTCTTTCAAGAAGGTCAACCAAAATCTAAATTGCCAATTGAAGTTTAATTTAATGCCTACACATCCATATCAACAAATTCTGTTAATGTCCATGTATATCTGTTGGATCGTACCGACGAAGCGTGGCAACACACTAGTTTAAGTTCGCTGTGTATTGTGCTATATTGTAAATGGTACGTTACAGTAACAGTAACTGCGAATTTCTGATAAAACAACAACAATAACAGAAACGAATTGTTTGTAAATTCTTAAACATAGTTTATAGTTGTTGTTTTTTTCTTCATATAATCATGATAATCTGAACGAAGTAAACATAAGTTAATCCACTTTTGTAACATCAAGATCGCGTAATCGTCAATAAATTAGCAAGCTATCGTGCAGTGATAATTGGGGAAAACAATATTCTATTTCTCTCCCATTAGTTTTTCTAAATATAGATTAACTTGTATTTGTTCAGTCATTAATATTAATTATAATATTAGTATATAACAAATAGTTTTGGAACGTAATTAACTGTTAATATTAAACACTGTAATACCAATAATATATTATATTTATATAATACATTGCGTACGTACACCGTACACTATATCAACACGTACGCAGGCGCAAGCTAACACGACAGGGTACCCTACAGGCTGACGATAATATTAAAACGTGTACATGACAGAAACACTGCATACATGATTCTTAGCTGTACGCATTCAAGTTCTTCAAGCACGGGCATGTGACAATTACACGAACATCCGCGATACTTAAACGAACAATCTTGAATAGTTCACATGCACGTACCAGGGGCGGATCCAGGATTTCAGCTCAGTGGAGGCGTAAGATTTTGGTCAATTTTCGGGTCGGTCCGTATCTAGCCTCATACAACGGTTGCGGTGGTTGATAGGGTAAAAAAGTCCGTTTTCAACTAAAAGGATTAAAGTTTAAAACAATGTGTTAATGAAACCAGTCATTAGCCATTATGCGTCGAACTAGCGAAGCGAGCGAGAAACTAATTATACTGAGGGCGTGCATCGAAATTTTTTAACACAAAAAGGATTTAAAGGGAATGTAGCGACACAGCCAAACCATCTTTTATATTAAGAGTTCTGAAAAACTTGAATAAGGGTGAAAGAATTATCAAAATCGGATGATAAACAAAGAAGAATATATCGATCATTTGAAGTTTCTGTTGAAACAGATATGGAAGCGGCCATTTTGAAAGCTTTGACATCACGGTTCTAAATTACCATATATGCAATAGTTTTAAATATGAAAATTTACACATTTATAGGGAAAAACGACAGCAATTGTATGAAAAATATGTAATAATTAATGGCAATAATGCTTTATGTGACCAGTAAACATTTTTGCATTCATTTGCAATGATTTTCTTCGTTTTAAAAGATATTTATCAATATTCCATATATGGTAATATGAAACTATGATGTCATAGTTCTAAAATGGCGGCTCCCATATCCTTTTTAAAACAACCTTTAAATGGTTATATCTTTTTTGTTTATCATCCGATTTTGATAATTCTTTCACCTTTTTCCAAGTTTTTCAGAACTCTAAATAATAGAGCTCGTTTGGCTGTGTCGCTACAATCCCTTTAACAATGTGTTAATTAAACCACTCATTAGCCATTATGCGTCGAGCGAGCGAAGCGAGAATTGTTTTTATACTGAGGGTGTGCTTCGAAATTGTTTAACACATAATGGATTTAACAATGTGTTAATTAAACCAGTCATTATCCATTATACGTCGAGCGAGCGAAACGAGCGAGATTTTTCTTTATACAGAGGTGCATCGAAATTGTTTAACACAAAAAGGATTTAACAATATGTTAATTAAACCACTTATTAGCCATTATGCTTCCAGCGAGCGAAGCGAAAGAGAAAAAATATATACTGAGAGCGTGCATCGAAATTGTTTGATATTTTATCTACAGTAACATGGACATACATGTATGATCCGGAAACTTTAGGGGTGGGGGGATGGGAGTGGGGCGCCGGGTGCGCTCCCCCCTGGATCCGCTAGTGCGTACGATATACTAACATGTACGTATGTGATGGATAACTCGAAAGTAAGTATGAAACTAACATGTTCCGACGTGATTCTAACCCGTATGTACCTGATACGTATGTTTCTGGTAGCATAGCGTACGGCTGTCACAGTCACATCGACACGTGTCAGTATTACTAATGTTCGCGTTAGCTGTCACTTTCGGACGTATATGTGAGCATCATAATCATATAATCTTAATATTTGTTTTAATTTATATTTCATATAAATCATATTTCATATTTTAATATGAAATAGTTCATATCCATTAAACATATTTTCAGGAGTGTGTGTTTAACATAAACAAGTATGTTAACATAAACAAGTACGCTTCTTAACGACTTAACAGATCAACTTAAACTGTTGACATAGTTTGCACGTGTATTTACAAGAATTTGCTTATAGTCTTTTTCAGAAACCAGAAACTTAAGGAAGAAGAGAAAGGTGGATCACATAACGATTCTTCTAAGCATACCACTGATGAAACAGAGCGCACATGTTTTTTCATTATGTATTGCATTATGTTAAATTTGATATTTCGACTTGATTGATGTTCACATTGTTGCTGCTACTACTACTGCTGCTACGACTGTTACTTCTGCTAATGCAACTACTGCTGCTACTACTTCTACTACTACTACTACTACTACTACTACTACTGCTAATGCTGCTGTTCTGCTGCTGCAGCTACTACTATTACTACTGCTGCTGCTGCTGCTGCTGCAGCTTCTACTACTGCTGCTACTAATACTACTACTACTACTGCTGTTGCTACTACTAGTATACTACTGCTACTATTTCTACTACTACAAATATTATTATTAGTAGTAGTAATGGTATTAGTAGCAGTAGTAGTAGCAGTTCTAAAAGTAGTAGTAGTAGCAGTAGTAGTGTAGTAGCAGGAGCAGTTGTTTAAAGTATAGTATTAGCATCAACGTAAGCCGTGGTAGTAGTAGTAATTGTTTTGGTATTTATATGCACTCGTTCTTCATTGTATTACGCTCCTAAAGTCTCGCAATATTGTTACGCTGAAGAACTCATGCATATATCCCCATACATATCTAATAACCTATAATTATTCAAAAAATATATCACTTTTAAGTTAGAGAGATGTCTCTTTAACTTCAGGATGTATCTCTTTTTAACGAGATATCTCTGTTCTTTGAGAGATATCTGTTTTTAAGAGATATCTCTCGCTCTGATGACTTTTGTGTATTCGTGTCGATACGGAAGCTCATTCACCACTGTATTGGTAACAAATTGGCGAATACTATCCCACATATTGTACGTTAAGCACACATGTCACCAGGGAAGCTATATTATTCAGGATACTTGTGATTGAAAAAAATCATTTTTCACCGTCTAGATGTAATATGCGTTGTTTTTAGTGTAGACCCATGCCTGTTACAAGAAAAAGGTTACCATGCTAAAGCACGATAAAATATAAGTTTTCTCACTTCGAGATGAAAATAAATCCTATATTCACGACAAACCAACAAATATCCTCTATAAATTTTATTTAAATTATGTATTTATTTGTTTAAAAAGTGTCTCGTCAGTTGATTGTGTAAATCACAAAAATTACATATTCATGGTATTTTCTTCTTATTGTGACAAAACGAGGAAATTACCTCGTTATAACATGAATAGGATTTATACATGACTCAAAACACAGTTTGTTGTTACTTGGCACTACTGCGGCATTGGATAGGATCTATAAAAGACTCAAAACACAGTTTCACGTTTGTTACATGGATCTGCAAAAGGCTCAAAAGGCAGTTCGTTGTAACTGGGCACTACTGCTGCAAAACGAGGAAATTTCCTCGTTTTAAGATGGATAGGATTTACACATGACTCAAAATACAGTTTGTTGTTACTTGGTTCTACTGCGGCAAAAAACGAGGAAATTCCTCGTTTTTACAGGGATGGGATCTACAAAAGTTTCAAAACGCAGTTTGTTGTTAC
The DNA here is from genome assembly GCA_037043455.1 of Cyrtodaria siliqua. Lineage (NCBI taxonomy): Eukaryota > Metazoa > Mollusca > Bivalvia > Adapedonta > Hiatellidae > Cyrtodaria > Cyrtodaria siliqua. The sequence continues at coordinate 178,739 of JAWPHD010002647.1, forward strand.
TGGGCACTACTGCTGCAAAACGAGGAAATTTCCTCGTTTTTGCATGGATAGGATTTACACATGACTCAAAACACAGTTTGTTGTTACTTGGGACTACTGCGGCAAAACGAGGAAATTTCCTCGTTTTTACAGGGATGGGAGCTACAAAAGTTTCAAAACGCAGTTTGTTTTTTACATGGATAGGATTTACACATGACTCAAAACACAGTTTGTTGTTACTTGGCACTACTGCGACAAAACGAGGAAATTTCCTCGTTTTTACATGGATAGGATTTACACAGGACGCAAAACACAGTTTGTTGTTACTTGGTTCTACTGCGGCAAAAAACGAGGAAATTTCCTCGTTTTTACAGGGATGGGATCTACAAAAGTTTCAAAACTCAGTTTGTTGTTACTGGGCACTACTTCTGCAAAACGAGGAAATTTCCTCGTTTTTACATGGATAGGATTTACACATGACTCAAAACACAGTGTGTTGTTACTTGGTTCTACTGCGGCAAAAAACGAGGAAATTTCCTCGTTTTTACAGGGATGGCTACACAAGTTTCAAAACTCAGTTTGTTGTTACTGGGCACTACTGCTGCAAAACGAGGAAATTTCCTCGCTTTTGCATGGATAGGATTTACTAATGACTAAAAACACTGTTTGTTGTGACTTGGCACTACTCCTGCAAAACGAGGAAATTTCCTCGTTTTTATACACATGACTCAAAATACAGTTTGTTGTTACTTGGTTCTACTGCGGCAAAAAACGAGGAAATTTCCTCGTTTTTACATGGATATATACCAAAGACTCAAAACACAGCTTGTTGTTACTGGGCACTACTGCTGTAAAACGAGGAAATTTCCTCGTTCTGCCATAGATAGGATTTACACATGACTCAAAACACAGTTTTTATCACTTTTACTGGGCACTACTGAGGCAAAACGAGGAAATTTCCTCGATTTTACATGGATCGGCATAACTGCGACAAAACGTGGAAATTTCCCCGCCCTTTGTACATGTACTTTAATTTGATTGTGTTTGTTCATTGTACATACCTTTTAATAATAAAGATTGATACTATATATTGTTTTACGTTGTTATTACTGGGCACGACTGCTGCAAAACGAGGAAATTTCCTCGTTTTTGCATGGATAGGATTTCCACATGACTCAAAACACTGTTTGTTGTTACTTGGCACTACTGCTGCAAAACGAGGAAATTTCCTCGTTTTTGCATGGATAGGATTTCCACATGACTCAAAACACTGTTTGTTGTTGCTTGGCACTACTGCTGCAAAACGAGGAAATTTCCTCGTTTTTGCATGGATAGGATTTCCACATAACTCAAAACACTGTTTGTTGTTACTTGGCACTACTGCTGCAAAACGAGGAAATTTCCTCGTTTTTATGCCATGAAAATGCGAGGAAATTTCCACGCTCGTATCAATGTGGCCTCTGCATGGAGCACATTTTAGCTCTTGGATAGCACGTTTTTTTCCAAAGTGAAAATTGGGCGGTGTTTATTTGCATTTTTACCCTATATAAAATTCTCATTTATATAGTGAAAAAGGGATATTATTGGCAAATCCCTTTTTATTCTGGCGCCTCTGATTAAGCAGAGTCAAATGGAACCGGACAGTAGTCTTCTAACCCGGGGCTAGAGGGCCTGAGAGGTAGCTAGCATATTTCACTACCGCTCATGAACAATCAAACCGAGACTGCAATATTTCGTATGTGTCTTGCTCGGCCGTTTCCAAAGTTCCATTATCATACTTTTTTATAGAACAGTGGCGTTGCTTTTGCAGTGTGGCGGCGGTAAAACGTCTCCCCGCGCTTGCAATCAGTACTGTTATTCATTCGATCTTTGGATATCGCTGAGCCCGATACCTATATTTAGTTACCGGTGGTACATTTTCTATTTCTTCTGTTTTCTTTCTTAATTTTTGATTCGGTGGTTCCACTACTCCGGCCGATAAAAGGCTCTGGGTATTGTTTAACCACTCATAGGATATATTGTCTGCTTTTTATATGCAGGCTTCATAACCGCTGCTCCCAACTAAATTCCATTATGTTTATTTCGCTCTTCGGGGCATTTAATTTTATTAGATACTGGGACCATACGCAGTACGACATGGGGAAGCAGTATACTCCATGTCAACCGCCATATGCATGCCATCTTCGGGATGGTTAAAATTGTGTACTATTGATTTTATGAATATTGAGTTCTGCTCAACCTGGGGTTAGAGGGCGTGAGCGGTAGCTAGCATATTTCACTACCGCTCATGAACAATCTCAATCAAACCGAGACTGCAATATTTTGTATGTGTCTTGCTCGGCCGATTCGAAAGGTCCATTATCATACTCTTTTTCATCATCGCTGTACATATCGTTTTTTATCATGGAGTATTTTACTTGTCCATTATCTAGTATGTATCTTTCTGTTGCTGTAAACAAAATCTCTTTGTAATCATCGTGTGCTATTTGTTTTTAACAACACACATTTTAACACCCTTGCATTTTTTGCACTAACCTCATTATCTAACATATACGAATATAGTTTACAAATTCAACAATAGGTATGCCACACGCTTCATCTTTCATCTTGCCAATAACCGTTTTATTATCATTAAAATGAAACTTACTTTTTGGATCATAATCACAATTATCAAGAAGTTCTTTATCCTTGTAAAAGTCTGCGTACACATCTTTTGTTTTTATTTCATAACACAAGGAATCGGTATCAGTAAATAATAATTTAGCTTTTTATCATATTTGTTTTTAATGTAGTTGTAATGGAAATCATACATCAAATATTTTGACAAGTCTAAAAAAAGAGTATGATAATGGACCTTTGGAAACGGCCGAGCACGACATATACGAAATATTGCAGTCTCGGTTTGATTGAGACTGTTCATGAGTGGTAGTGAAATATGCTAGCTACCATTCACGCCCTCTAGCCCCGGGTTGAGCAGAACTCAATATTCATAAAATCAACAGCACAACAGCACAACATTTTAACACACATATCAAAATAAATAGGGCAATTTAAAACTAATCGTTCTTTTATTCTGTTTATGGCAAATAAATTTTCATTAAACATTTTACAAGAAATAAATGAAGGTCTTGCTGCATATTTTAAAAGGACCTCCTCGTCGTGAGTTAATTTAACATTAATTATTTTTCTCAAATTTTCCATGGTTTTACCAAAAACTGAATTGTTCATCAGTTTGAAGAAATCCTTTTCAAAAGCATTTTTACCAGCAGTTCTCTTAGCGGTATTAAAAAAAGAGTATGATAATGGACCTTTGGAAACGGACGAGCACTTAAAAGTCTATGTATGTCTTCAACCACTCTTATTCGTCAAACTGTAGTAATCGGTGTATTTTTGTTACCTTCAATCCAAGTTTTTCATACAATTCTAAGTTTCTGTAAGGTATGACATACTTTTCTTTATTTTTCAACGTCGTAACACGTTTATTAACATTGCAATGTCCTAAATTAAACTTTTGTTTTAAATTTCTACAATAGTCTGACAACCACCCATCATTGATATTTAAACTTTCCGGTGCAAGAGGATAATCAGTATGCGAGTCATGCAGTTTATTGGGATATTCGATATCGCACTCAACAATGTTGTTTGATTTTCCTTTTTCAAACTTATCAACCCACTTTTTGAAGTTACCAGTAGGCAACGGTTGACACATGGCCCACCCATGCAAGTTATTAGCATCAAGATATATTATATACTTGTTTTCTTTTTCTTGTCGTAGTTTTTCATATATTTATTGTTAGCCTTTGAATATCTGTTTGCGATATAACTTGTGCCACCTCTTAATCCTTTTTCCACAAACAAATATTGATCAATATTAGTTATTAAATCAAGTTGGATACCAGTCATCTTCAGGCATGCATCCCAAGCTAAACCAGGACTACTGAAGTAATGACAAGGATCTAATTTGTAATACTCAATGCACATTTTTCTAAAGTTTACAATAACATCTGTCAGTAACAGCACATCAGTCTTAAGATACAGATCATGATATTCTCCCATATTTTTAATCTTAAATGTTTTCCATATTTTTTAGCATGATCGTAATCTTCATCTGAAATGTGCTCATCATTTAATTGAGAATAAAAGCTATATTTGCCAGGTAATTTAGTTTCCTTAAAACGTTTAAAACTGTTCATGTAATCATAAGGATAAACACCTTTTCTTTTTATTAATTCTAGCTTGTCATCTAAGTATTCTTGCGAGGTGCATTGAAACGAGGGGATGTTTTTTACTAAATTTTCTTATGATTGAGACATAAACTGAAAACTGTCAATAAACACCAAACTTTGTCCTAACATAAAAGCCATATACTTTTCCATGTTATTTGGTATAACATTTTAAACTTTCCGATGTGTTGTATTATGAAGTGAGGATCATAACCTCTCAAATTATAAAACACGACAGGTATTTTCAGTCTGAAATTAATATTACATATGTCATGAGCGCTTCCTCTGTACTTTTCAGTTATATGACAATGATCTCTAACTTTTCTAACAGAGTTTTTATATGCTACTGTGCGACCTGGGTCGCCTTTTTATTACAAAAGCATTACCACAAATATGACATGATTTAGATTTTTGGAATCTAGCTTCTTCTTCCGTCGACATCACCAAATCTTTCTTAAAATGTGTATTCATAGTTTTGTTGCACCACTTTTCTTCTTCTATCATTTTTTCCAAACTTGTAAACAGCCTTTGGTCCTCTATACGTTACAACTGGTTTTGAATATTGATCATCATAACAACAAACAACCTTATACCCATAACTACAATCAGTATGTTTTTGATATGCTTCTGTATATGATTTTTTAGGATTGTTTTATGCTGAAGAAATACTTTCGGTTACTGCTTCAAAATCAGCGTATATAACAAACGGAATTATTAGCTGCCTTTCGTAGTTTTTAAAATAAACCTTTTTATCTTTGTTTGGCATCTCTACTGCTTGTTTTCCGTTAAGTGAAAGACAAACAGGTTTGTGTTTGTTTAGCCCCTTTCTAATTGAAAGCACTGCAAGCATTTTCTGCAAATCCATTTTCTTTCCTAGTATGCTGTTTGATTATACATCAAACTGTTAAAATCGTTTATCCATACATAATGCTTTTTTTCTTTTTCATTAATCAAAAGCATGTCACATGTTTTCTCTGCTTTATTTTTTGATATGTGCAAAGGGTATACTTGATAATTTTCATATCCAAATATGTTAAAACAAATGCTGTTTTGTTTTTCTATTTTTGGTATTTGTTGTATTGTAACAGGAAATGTTATTCTATTATAAAAAAAGAGTATGATAATGGACCTTTGGAAACGGCCGAGCACGACACATACGAAATATTGCAGTCTCGGTTTGATTGAGACTGTTCATGAGTGATAATGAAATATGCTAGCTACCGCTCACGCCCGCTAGCCCCGGGTTGAGCAGAACTCAATATTCATAAAATCAACAGCACACAATTTTAACCATCCCGAAGATGGCATGCATATGGCGGTGGACATGGAGTTAGCCTGTTTTAATGTATTCCCCATGTCGTACTGCGTATGGTCCCAGTATCTAATAAAATGAAATGCCCCGAAGGGCGAAATAAACATAATGGAATTTAGTTGGGAGCAGCGGTTATGAAGCTTGCGTATAAAAAGCAGACAACATATCCTATGAGTGGTTAAACAATACCCAGAGCCTTTTATCGGCCGGAGTAGTGGAACCACCGAATCAAAAATTAAGTAAGAAATCAAAAGAAATTGAAAATGTACCACCGATAACTAACTATAAGTATCGGGCTCAGCGATCTCCAAAGATCGAATGAATAACAGTACTGATTGCAAGCGCGGGGAGATGTTTTACTGCCGCCACACTGCACAAGCAACGCAACTGTGCTATAAAAAAAGAGTATGATAATGGATCTTTGGAAACGGCCGAGCACGACACATACGAAATATTGCAGTCTCGGTTTGATTGAGACTGTTCATGAGTGGTAGTGAAATATGCTAGCTACCGCTCACGCCCTCTAGCCCCGGGTTGAGCAGAACTCAATATTTATAAAATCAACAGCACACAATTTTAACCATCCCGAAGATGGCATGCATATGGCGGTGGACATGCTATATTTACTGTCATTATTCCATGTCAAGTGGCGCATGGTCCCAGTATGTAATAACACTCTATGCACCGAAGAGCGAAATAAACATAATGGAATTTAGATGGGAGCAGCGGTTATGAAGCTTGCGTATAAAAAGCAGACAACATATCCTATGAGTGGTTAAACAATACCCAGAGCCTTTTATCGTCCGGAGTAGTGGAACCACCGAATCAAAAATTAAGTAAGAAAACAAAAGAAATTGAAAATGTACCACCGATAACTAACTATAAGTATCGGGCTCAGCGATCTCCAAAGATCGAATGAATAACAGTACTGATTAATTTAGATCTCCAATATGTTTTTTGTACTTTGTTATTCTTTAAATATTTTTAACAGGAAATTTATAAGCCAAATGACACCATCTAAAGCACTCGTTAAATTCACTTTTTATATTTATTAAACCTTTTCTAGGATAAGCAAGTTCTCTCGGTAATGCTAAATACGATCTACCTCGCAAAAGCTTGTACTTTATTCGATTTATGTAGTGTGCATCTAATACCTCAGTTTGCCAACCACTTCCAATCTGAATCCAATTTCCAACTCTAGTTATAATTTCTTCACGTGCTTTGTCCAGCGCCTCGATAAGATTATTTTCGAATAATATTGTTGCCGCTTTGGAATTAACGTAAGCTGTTTTATATATGGTTGTAGGACCTGTTTCTTTGTCTCCCATCGATATTTTTTTAAAGTATGTTTTACATCAACATTTAATTTAAAGCCACCTGCCTGTGCTAGTTCTTTTTTAAGAAATTTTAAAACTGCCGGCTGTGCTTTTTGTAGCTGGGCAAGTGGATCATTACTTACAACATCTACTTTATACACCTTGCTATATTGTCTTGGTGATGTTTCAATTTCTCGGATATTCATTATTTAATATTACAAGAGATTATTTTTTAAAGCCAATATTTAATTTATTAAATTATTTTTCAACAGATATGATGCTAAAATATCTAATTTCATCACCATCTATTTTTTCAACCAAAATGGTCTCATCATCGATATAAGCGCCATCATCTTGTGATACGTCAAGAATATCTATTGTTTCTTCTAAAAGAACATCTATTTCTCCATCTAAAAGAATGTCCAAGTATTTCCAAAAGCATTCTTTTTCAAGAGTCCTGTCATCTACCATCTGGTTGATTTTTACATGATATTTATATTATCTCTCGAAATCATCGGTTTCAAGATCACCTTCATCTATTAGCAATCTTATTTTTTTCACGTGCTCACAATAGTTTATAAAGTTTTTATCAAAAGGAGTATGATAATGGACTTTTGGAAACTGCCGAGCACGACACATACGATTTGATTGAGACTGTTTATGAGCGGTAGTGAAATATGCTAGCTACCGCTCACGTCCTCTAGCCCCGGGTTGAGCAGAACAAAATATTCAAGAAGCTTTTCATTAGTCATCTCTTTCATGCTTTTCATGCTTTTAATAAACATTTCAAAGTCTTCATAGCATCCTATATCAGTATTAATTATATGAGTTTTTTTTTCAGTTTGCTGTTTAATTCATCCTTAAAATACTCAACATCCTGGGCTACTCTATCTGCTCGTGTTTCATTAAAAATCCTAATTTGTTTTGTCGCCAGGTCTGTAAGAAGCTTTATAGCAGTATTAGCTTCATGCTCAGCCTTTATCGCACAATCATTTTTTGAAAGCTGAAATATCTTCTTCCAATCGTTTTATATGACTTTCTGCTAACTCTTTGATCTCCTCGTTTGCTTTAGTTAAAAGAGTCTGTTCGTAGACAGCTACTTTTTTATATTTTTTTCTTTCCTCATCAAAGTGTTTCCTTTCTTCTTCTGCATAACTTCCCATATACTATAGATTACATTATTTTTATTTAACTAGTATAAATAATAATATTAATTCCTTTTTCTAACAAAATGCTGTAGTAAGCAATAAAATAATCCTCAGTTACAAAACTGGAAGTTGTTTGTTTTTTTGCAACCTGTTTATTTCTGGGGTTTTAATTTTCCATTCTAATTTTAGTTGTTGTGCCATGGTTATAATTCTTTCAGTCAGATCTTGAAAGTTTGTAAAACTATTAACTCTTTGTCAAGTTTACTCATATCTTCAAAATCAACTATTCGGGCACGCGCCTTTTGATTTTTTTAAAGTTTTTGATTTCCTGTTCTACTTGTTCCATTATAATATTACATAAGATAATATTTCTTTAATCCTGTATTTTAAATATATAATTCTACAGTATAATGAATTGCAAATATTGTGAACGAGTTTTAGATATTATTGATCTCCCTTGAGTATGCTGAGATCGCATCTTATTTTACATGATTGATCAAAAGAAGCTTTATGAATATTGTGTCAAAACCAAGCTGTGATACAAATGCTCTAATGCATGTATTAATTGTAATGACACTGATGAGGTTTTTGACAACGAGCGTATTTGCCTTAATTGTGGGGTTCACAACGGTTACACTCTTATTGCAGGTTACAACTACAACCGAAAGAAAACTATTTATCACAAAACGTACCATTTGGATAAATACTTTTATAGCATATGATTTGTCTTCTACAAATAGACAAAGATTTGAAGATTTGTTTTACAAAATTACAAAGGTTTTGGATAAAATAGAGGGTCGAAAATGATCAATCAAATTTGAATACATTTTTCAGAAAATATTTAAAATATTAAAAGTAAAAAAAGAAACAAAACCGATTAAAACAAAATCTATTAGAGAAAAGTATGATAGGATATGGAAACAAGTTGAACGGTCTCGCAAGCGACCATCTAACTAGTAAAGACGCTGAAAAATAATTACTACTGGATGCCATGGCCATTTTTTTTTTTTTTTTTAATTTCAATCACCAAATTAATGGTAATCCATTGATTCACCCCGTCATAGGTTTGTGAGGGTCGGGGTGGGCCACCCCTCAGCAAACCGTACAGTTATATGATAACATATGCGTCAAATATGTATTTAAATATAATACAACAAATATTTACAGAAGCTAGACTAAAGCATATCTTAATATAGACATCAACAAATGGGGAGGTTTTTTCTTTCTTTACGATTTCAGAATGAGTGCAAACATGAATATTGGCCAAATTTGTTAAAGGGAGGCATTGCAATATGTATATATTTCAAAATATCTTCAGTGGATAATATGTTATGATTGGCATGTATCCCTTTAAAAATTGGAAGACATTTAATTTCACAATCTTCAAATGATAAACGTTACTTATTTATTATTTTTTGCATTCATTCTAAAATCGCAAACAAACTTTTTCTTTTAAAAAAACCCAGTGGATGATTTACATATATTTATATTGAAAAAAGTTATTTTACATAGACACTCACAAATATTAGAACAATGAGACATAAATGTGACTTTATACCAGACCTATGTAATATCTCCACTGAGTTGTTCTATTATATTCTTGGAAAAAAAGTTGTGGTATATAAAAAAAAAGGACAAGATGTTTCTATGGAGATGTGACTCTTCATTACTCAATGGGAACAGTGGGAAACGTAGTGCAACAATATATTTACCGTTATTATTTACTAAAAGCACAGAGTAACATTTAGCGAAAAAGGATCTGATTAGTGTAAAAGGGTTTTATATGCCAACCAGGGCTTTTCAAATTTTTCCAATTGATTATTTTTAATAGCGTTTTTTTTTTCAGTATGAGGTATTTAATTTGTGGTTTAAAATTTTCAAAGAATGGCAATCTCCCATCTAACTTGCACTTATATATGAAGTATTTTGCATGTAGAAGTAATTTATTTAAAACAATGTCATATTGAATGGAACCAAAAATAATAATTTTCATAGTCCATTCCGGTTGAATTTGTATATTCTTTTCTGTGCAAGTAAACTTGAAATTATCCCAAAATGTTTTTGAATATCTGCATTCCCAAAATAAATGAGTAATGGTTTCTGAAGTATCAGTGCAAAAACTACATAAATTGTCATTTTTTATTTTCATTTTTGTCAGAAGGAGGTTTGTGGCAGTAATTCTGTGATTCATTTTTACTTGAAACCATTGTAACTTTGTATCTTTTGTGCAAGTGAAAGGTATTTTAAATAGTTTATTCCAATCTCTGTCTATATTTAAACCGTACTGACCCCATTTTGCAATAGATGTTGGTTGCACATCTGATTTATTTAAAACTTCATAAATAGGGCGACAGCCCTTTTTTGTTCCAGTTATGAGAGAAACTGCTAATGGGCAAACAGGGTTTTCTAGGTTGATGGCCAGATGTGCAAAATTCAGATTTTGAAGGTACTCCCTAATTGCCGCAGTCATACCTTCATATTCTATAAAATTTGAAAGTATGCTAAACTTTTCTATAAATAGTCTAAAAGAAAGCAGATTACCATTGTTATCCATTAGATCATTAATAAATATAATACCTTTGTCATACCATCTCTTATAAAATACACTTGATCTTCCGATCTTAATGTTATTGTTGTACCATACCGGCTGTGTTAGAAATTGTTTCCATGACAGTGGTTTAACATTTAATAGAGTATCCAGACTTGTGTATACATCCTTCCAAAAGGGATTGCATATATTTTGCAATTTATTTTTTATATAATCATTACCCAGAAATAACATCTTAGTCGTAAATGGATACATATGTTTATGGATTTTTATACATTTTTTATCTCCTACTAGGAATCTTCTAATCCATGTTAGTTTCAATGAATATATGAATTGTTTAATATTAATCATTCTTAATCCCCCATGTCCATAATCTTGGGTTACAACAGTTCTCTTTATTTTGTCTGGGTGATTATTCCATAGGAAATTAAAACACATATCTTGTAGTATTTTTATCTGACTGTCAGGTGGATTTGGTAAAGATGAAAATAAATGGTTTAATTTTGATAAAGCTAAGCTCTTTATGACAGTAATTTTTCCAATCGGTGTGAGTATCCTTTTGACCAAGATAGTAGTAATGATTTAATTTCTTTTATTTTTCTATCGTAATTTAATACGACTAGACTATGCAGGTTCGTTGACATTATGATACCAAGGATCACAAAGTCACCTTGATCCCAATTTAAATTTACATCTTTACAAAGTTTAGCCTTTGAGCCTTTATTTTTCCCAAACCATATAACTCTAGTTTTATCAACATTAACATTAAGACCTGATATTTCTGCATAGAATTTTAAAACAATTAGGGCATATTTAAGTGATTTTTCAGTGCCATCTAATACCAAGGAGGTATCATCGGCATATAGAGAAATTACATATTCAGTGTCCCCTACTTTGTCATCTGTGATGTCTTTATTTGTCCTAACCAGTATAGCTAATATTTCAACACATAAGATAAAATTTATGGTGAGAGCGGGTCTCCCTGTCGGCAGCCTCGGTGAATAGAAAACCATTCTGATAAGTGACCATTAACGGAAATGCAGGATTTTATATCAGTGTAGAAAACCTTTATCCACTTCCTTATTCCTTGTCCAAATTGAAAAAAACATAATACTTGATCAATAAATGACCATGAAAGTGTATCAAAAGCCTTTTCAAAATCTACAATAAGAAGTAGTCCAGGTATATCATTTTTTTCAGTATAATAAAACAAATCGTATATAGAACGTGTATTTTCACCTATATATCGCCCTGCCAAAAAAACTGATCATCGTTTATAAGTAGAGGTAAAACTTTTTTTAAACGCTGCGCAATGCATGCTGACGCTAATTTATATGAGCAATTTAATAAAGAAATTGGTCTCCAATTTTTTAAGTATTGTTTATCTTTGTTTGTTTTTGGAATGCATGTTATAATTCCTTCTTTTTGCGTGATTGAAAGTTCTTCTTTTAATAAACCATGGTTAATAGATCTCAATAGGAAAATTCCTATATCTTTCCAGAAAAAATTGTAAAACTCCATGGTATAACCACTAGAGCCTGGGCTCTTGAGATTTTGTGCGTTTTTTAAACAAAATAATAATTCTGATAATTCTATTGGGCCTTCTAGTGTATTTTGTAGCTCTCTAATAAGTTTTGGTATATGACTATCTTTAAACAGTTCATTTAAATTTACATGGCCATTTAACTTAATATTTTTCATATACATTTCCAGAGGTTCTTTGAAGTTATCATGCTTTTGTATTTCTAATATTTTATTAAAGACAATCCTAATTATCTCATCATCATTTTCTAGTCCTGTGGTTGTTTGTACATATGATAGAAGTTGTTTGAATGATGTGTTTAACAAAGTCTTTCTTTCTGTTATTCTTGTTTTGCTTGCTTAAACAGCATACTACTGGAGGAACTGCACCAACTGCGGCTACAAAAACAGGAATTGCCGGAACTAAAGCCAAATACGGCAATTCAATCAATTATCCCATGGGGCAATCTGTCATGTTGTGTTTATAATACCGCACAATTTATTACTTCGCCTATATGCAGCCACAAGCCGCGTCAAGTGATCAATTAATTCTCCTTTGGTTTTCATGTGTAATTATTGTTAGACAATAATTTAAATAAAATATTTAGCAAATAGTTGCTCATGTTCTTTGGATGATATTTTACCTATTTTTAATAATTCATCAATTATGCTAAATAGCTTTATTTATTAGCTGTGGGATGTTATTTCCTGATTCGATACTTCCACATACTAACTCCAGATCATCCATTAAAATCATCAGGACTATTGTAATATTCAACATCCACACAACCTCCTAAAATGTTTTTGAACTTTGAAGAACCTTTATGAATTGGTAAATACGATAATTCTGTTAGTTTCTTTAAAGCATTTTGAGACAGCTTTGAATGTCTTTTTTATAATTGTAGCGCTTTGTTATCAAGTCTACAAAATCATCGTCTACATTTAGATCTAGCACAACTGCTTCTCCTTGTTTGACAATAAGTTTGAGATGACCAAGAAGCTTAGGTAAATCAATTGGTAACACTCCATAGTGGCCATCTTTGTCGACTTTGTAGGAATTTTTATTTTGTTGCATCCCTTTGCCATTCTTTTGTACAGTTTCACTATGCACAAGCATTCCATCAATTCTTCCTTTATAATGTTTAAAGGCGTCTGACTCTTTTCTCCTGTTTTCTCTGACCCGTTTAATTGTTTATTTCCCGGTTGCTCTCTTTTCATTTAAAAGTTGGTTTGTAAGAACAGCCTTGTCACGGCCAAGTTGATAAATATGTTCACTAACACGTCCATGTATGTCTCCAATATTTAAGTTATCCCTGAGCACCTGTGACGGCAAGGGTATATCATATAAAACCAACACCGCTTTGTCGATTTTATGCATCTGGATCAATCATAATTGCCGGTTCGGCATGCTCTATTTCTTTACGAGGCTCTTCAGAAAATAACAGGTATTCCCTGATACTTTCTTTGTTCTTGTACTTCCTCACCTATTGCTGCCGGAAGAGCGGCTAATTGCTGACTTATTTTCGGAATAGAAGCTAACTGCTCGGTTAGCTGTTCTGACTGACTTTTTATTTCGCTAGTCACAGGCTTAAATAACTATGTGTATAAATCACGGCTAGCTTCTTTTTCTATTTGTCTCTGGATAACTCTAGTATCGTATGCTTTAACAAGCTCACTCGCTTTTTGCTTTTTATATGCTAATTCTTTCCATTTTAACAAAGACATGTATAATATAAGGTTAGTTTAAAATAAGATAAATTAAGATAAGTTAAGATAAATTTAAGACTAGTTAAATTATATTAAGTTTTAAACATACGTTTTATTCTGTTTTCTTTTTTCTCTCTCATCTTGTTGATACTTACTATTTTCTCCGGAGTTATGTCTTTTTATTATTCCTTCGAGATTAACTGGCGGTTCTGGAAAAAAACCCACATTAGTTCACATGCTATTAAAACCTTTAGTTTACTATGACAAGATTTACACACAAACTTGAAAAAATAGCAAAAAAGAATAAAATCCCAGTCGAAGACATATTATAATGTTCAAATGATGCGTTATCCCTGTGGATACTTTCGATTCAGATAATCAGAAGATAGCTATTTTTGATGATTATGTTTGCGAGCGCAATCAAAACGATATTATTAATTATTTCATCCAGGGAAGACACAAACATTGTTGTGTAATTTATTTATCTCAATCTTATTACAAAACTCCCAAAGACATTCGTTTGAACTGTTATCATTACAAATTCTTTGCGACTCCAGTTAATCGTGAGCTGGGTATGCTTTTCAACGAACAAGATGTCAGCAAACATCAGTATAAAAACAAGCAGTACGACTTTCTGTATCTTGATCGTCCGAGGAAGTTGGTCAAGCGTAACATCATCGATGAAATTTAATCTAATCATATTATATATAATGGGAGTTTTTAATGATCTTGGCGAGGAAGTTTCTACTGTCAGTGTTAATATTACAAATGTTGGTATTGTGCTGTCTGAGTATGTAAAACAAAAACATTTGGTAATTATGTTCACAAGGGTGAAAACCAGGGAAATGTTTTAAGAAGTGATCTTAACATGGACAAAAATAGAATTACCAATGTTGGCAATCCAGAAAAAGCAGATGATGTATCAACAAGGCAATTTACTCAAAGAACAGTAGCAAAGATCATACGTGATTATAATAATGATAAAATTCCAGACTGATGAAACATTTGACAACAGGACTGGTGTTGATGATAAACTAAGTCAGATACAAAAGCAATTACAGACAAACCGTGAGAAAATGATTGAAATTCAAAACGGTTTAAAAGATGAAATAAAACTTTTGGGTGATGCTTTAAAAGAACTAGAAAAGAAAGAAGATATATTGGAAGATGACAGCGAGCTCTATAAAACGTTAGGTGAAAAAATACAAGTTGGTGTTGACAGTATTAATGAGCGAATTAAGGAAATCAATAAACAAATGGTTGATAACAATGAACTAGAAACTGCTATTGCTGATGCTTCAAAGCAAATGAGAACTGCTTTTGCTACCGAAATAGCTCAAATTAAAATATCAAATGAACAGACAAATACTAACGTTGACGATATCAGCAATGAGTTTGAAGACATCAAAATAAAAATGGTTGGCAGCAAGACACTGGAGACTGCTTTGACCAAACTGGTTGACACTGATAAACTTGAGACTGCTATTGATGGTGTCTCAAAGCAATTGAACCTGCTCAGGATGAAAGAAGCAAAGCTTTTCATAGTGAAATCGCTTTTCTTAAAGAACATAATCAAAAGTCTGATAGTCGCCACACAGCAGTTCTTGGTATAATTGATGAGTTGAAAGTAAAAGTAGCATATTTAAGCCGGATTCTAATTCTTGAAGCTTCAATAGACGGAATCAGCATTATTAAAGATAACGTTGGTTATGCATCATACCCAAAACGAAAACCGCTTGAAAGAACCATTCGCCAACATTTTCTCGAAACGTTTACTCTTGTATATTGTCCATTTATAAAAAAGTGGGGAATATGCTACAAAAAATTACACCACTATTCTCCTTTGGCATAGTGGTGTAATTTCGAAAACATTATTGATTTATATGCGTGTCCTATATATCCGTAGGCGTTTTGATTCAGATACATTAAGTTACATAGAGTGGCCTTAAAACGTAATTAATGTGATGTGTTCAACCATGCAATAATTAAAATTAAGCAATCTATTCCAAAACATCTAAATATCAAACGCCTGTTATCAGAAATTATGAATTATAAAAAAAAGGGACGTAACTCAGCACAACATACGATTGTTATTAAAACGTGTCTTTCTCTGTACTGTACCGTCGGAATGAAGGTTCAAACGAGCCTATAGTCACGTTTCCCTACTGTTGGTGGGTTTTCTTAAACGTTTATGGAAGGACCGAAGATGTATATAATTCTATATACAGTACTTCGTCATTGGTGTTTTCGAAATTACACCACTACACCAAAGGAGAAAAGACTTTAGCGTCCGATGTTTTTGGAACTCATACGCCTGCCATTTTTCGGAACTGTACTAGCTACCTGCCAATAAATAATGGAACTGTACCGTACTCCTGCCATTTTTCAATACCCGGTCGTGTTTAAAAACCACAATTATTTTAATAAAATGTTCTGTGGGCTAACATTTGGACTGTTTATTCAGGAAAGATTATATTTTATGGCAGTATGTCTGAAATCTCTTAAACTTGACTATTTACCGAGTACCAGGTCTCTAACTTTCTACAATCACATTTTTTAGCTTAATTTCAACATTTAACCTACCGTAACTCGCATAATACAGGTTCAAATTTCACGGGAATCAGGTGACATACACAACATTCCTTCCAAATTAAAATGGCAGATTCACTTTTCTAATAGTTTAAGTCTAACAAGTCATAAAACTAGATTTATTTACCCTTTTGAAACTTGTTTTTCTTTTACCGGGAACTGTACCTACGGCTGCCGAACTGTGCCTACGGCTGCCGGTAATCGGGTGTGGTGTGAGAGAGGCATAAGAGAAACAAACTTTCACACCTTAGTCGGGGTTGACAAAGATGCAGATATTAGGGAAACTAAATTTGGAACTGTAACACCAAACTTAACAAATTCTATTGATACATTGTATATTCACTGTGACTTGAGTAATTCTATTGTTGATTGATCATACGCGGATGTTATTTATGAAATAAGTACAGCTGATCTTACGATATAGATCAACCGATAAGAGTCGGGTTCTGTGAGATAAACAAAACGATCAATCACAGTATTAATATTTACATAACCGACTTCTCTGGCAAAATTATTAATTTAAATGGAGTTCATACATCATTTCTATTTGTTTTAAAGGAATTAATGTAATATATGTTATATGACATGTTTAAAAAAAACTGTGACACTAGCACAGGAACATATACTCGAGTTGACCGATTAACTGGAGCTGGTATATTTGACATTTTTTCAAAGGTTGGCTTAAAGATATTTAGTGTTTGAAAACAGCGGGCAAGAAAGCATTAGAAACTACTGGTAAACAAATCATAGAGAGTGGTTCTAAAAACTTGGGGATGAAGTAGGAAACATGGCTGCTGATAAATTAGTTTCAGTTATTTAACCTAAACCAAAAGGTGAGATAATTTTAAAAGAACTTACAAAGGCTGATAACAAAAAAGAAGCTGTAGCTGAAACTGAAGAAGATGTAAATACAAAAAATAATAGATTACATTCCGGGAGGGGAGCCAAAAGTCAAATGTTCATGCAAGATTTAAACGATTTAAACGATTAATTAATAAAAAATAATCTAATTACTAGAATACATAGATGCTTCGAAGTGATAAATATAATACTAGATATGAACATGTACCTATTCAGTTAGATACTCCTATAACACAACCAGGAAATAATACCAGGCAAATGAAAAGTGGTTATCGGTTTACACTAAATGATAGAAGTTCTTACTTTGATTGGTATAATGCATATTTTGAAATCGGTTTTCAAGTAAACAAACTACTTGATGGAGCTGCTTTCGCAGACGGTGACTAAATTGCTTTACTTAACGATGCAGCTTCATTGATTGATCAAATCCAATTCAAGCAAAATGGAAAAATAGTTTACGATGGAAATAATATGCACACATTTGTTAATGTCAAAAGCTTGCTTGAATTTTCTGACGATTATACAAAGACAACCGGAAGAAACGAATACTTTTATTTAGACAATACGGATGCTGCAGAATCTCAAGATTATCAAGATGGTTATAACCTAGGATTTGCTGCTCGTCATGCTTTAATCATAACTAATCAAAACGTTGATTTTATAATTCCATTAAACAAATATTCCTTTTTTTGAGGTTTAGAAACAAACATGCTTCCTCCTAGTCAGATTCAAATTAGCTTGCAAGTGACAGATGATAATGTGTTAATTTGCAAAGATGATGGTGATCATGATGGTCGAGTAGTTATTAATAAATTAGTTTTGTGGATACATAGAATGATATTTAACTCAGATGGTTTAAGTTACGTAATGACAAATCACATGACAGCAACAAGATGGACTTACCTTCGTGAAATGATACAAGAAGGCGGAAATACTCAACTAACAGTATCTGTATTTAGAATAACGGCTGGTGTTAAAAATCACAAACACGTTTGTGTGTATTTACAACGAGCAAACAAGAGTTCTTCTCAAACGCAAAACCATCACCTTTTAGATGCGTTAAACATAATCATGCTGATGCTAATTGCTATTTACAATCAGCTAGATTGGAAGTTGGAAATGGAGTTTATTATCCAGAAACCGAATATAGTTATGCTAATATCATAAGAATATTCAGAGTGGGTAATTTTAAAAATCTCTTCGGAATAATATATTTCGATTTGAGTTACACAAGTAATGAAGTCAGTGTTGATCCAAAACAACTAAGTTTGAGATATAAACTAAACAACGTTCCTACCGTTAGATATAAAGTTTATGCTTTAGTCTTGTACAAGGAAAATGTTGTTATTGATGCCTTGGAAATGAACTAGTTATTGTTTAATCTAACTTATAATATAAATGACTTACCAAAATGATTCAGTAAATTTGACAGATGGCCAGAAACGAAGTCTGGCAAAAGCATATGAAAAAAAAGTGAATTAACGCTCAGGCTATAGAATAATCAACTATCTGGGGTGATAGTTGACAATTAAAAACATTGGCAAGGCTATAAACAGTGGACGCGGATTGGACATAAATATATCAAAATCGCAAATGAGGTCTCAGTCTAAAAATGGAGGCTTTTTGGGAGCATTGGCTGGTTTGTTAACTAAAACAATTTTACCAACAGTTGCTAAATTTGCTCCAATAATATTAGGACCTCTGGCAACAGGAGCACTTAGTGATCTGGCAAGTACTGGAATTGGCAAACTATTTGGAAATGGGATGGTAACTATCCCTATTGACAATAAACAGGCACTACTGCTTGAATCAAATAATGCATTAACACTACCACAAATAAACAAGATAATAAAATTCCTATTAAATTGACAAGGCAACAACAACAAGACGGGGATTTCTCGGACTGCTTGCATCACTGGGAATTCCATTGATTGGATATCTTATTAGTGGCTTAACTGGAAAAGGTTTACAAGTAGGTAGAAAAGGAAAAGGACTAAGAGATGATCGTGGGAATGGTTTACAAGTAGACTCACAAATAAGGCCATACAGAAGTATCCCATTTGTAAAAACTGTTTTTATTAACAATAACCTATCTCTAACTTAGATATAATGAAATGGGTTAAGCAGCTAGGTGTACAGAAGTTCAATGGGGTTGATCAAATGAAATTGATAAAATATGGTCTGCGAAAATAAATTACCAATAAAACAAAATAAACAAAAATCTGGTATTATTAGTCTTTATGGTCATACTGGACCTGGTACACACTGGACTTGTTACTATGATAATTATTACTTTGATCCGTTTGGTCTGAGCCCACCAAAAGAAGTTTTAGCGTACATACCTAATATAAAATACAACACTATTCAGTATCAAGATAAAACGTGTTCTATGTTGATATTTATGTCTATTCTTCATTAAAAAGTTACAAGAAGGAAATAGTACGTATGATATTCTTTACAAATTATTAAAACCTTACAAACCAGTAGAAAATGAAAACATCATAAAATCATATTTTGTAAACGAAGTTTAGTCTAATCTTATATATATGAGTTATTGTATAAAAGAAAAAATGGTTACTGAAAATATTAATCCTCAGTATATTTTAGCAAAAATGGCAGAAGAATGTTAAAAGCAACATGTGCGTCTTGTGGTATTATAAAAAACAGTTTGTTAAAAGTACACAATTTGGGAGTATTGATATTCATAAAGCTTTACTCCCTTTGCTACCCAAAAAGGGGCTAACACTTCCTGGTTATAAATATTGCGGTCCTGGTAATCCGCTTGATAGTAAAGAACCTTCAAATGAATTAGATGCTATTTGCAAAGATAATGATTACTGTTATGAAGAAAGTCCTAGTAAACATGCTGACCGGTTTGAAAACAAGTAAATCCAAATCACTTGGAGAAAAGATCGCTAAGAATTTGATAATCAAGCCTGTAATTATTGCAAAATATAAACTAGGACTTGGAGAGACAAAAAAACGAGAAAAGTCGTTGAAATGGACCGACAAGTTAGCAGATGAACTTCATAAACCTAAACAAAGAAAGTCCACTCAACGCCGTGTGATTGTTAATAAAATTGATAAAATATAGTCTGCTGACTTGGTTGATACGCAGTCGTTTTCAAAGTATAATAAAGGTACTAAATTGTTGCTTACTGTTATTGATGTATTTACTAAATTTGCTTGGGTTGTGCCAGTTCCAAATAAAACTTGTTTAGAAATTACCAAAGCGTTTCAACAGATAAGAAGCACAGGTAGACAGTGTAAATTGTTGTGGGTTGATCAAGGTGTGGAATTTTATAACAAAGTGTTTAAGCAATTCCTTGATGATAATAATAGCACTTTTAATTTCCAGTTGTACTTCAGCTTTTACAAAAGTACAATTCTCTTAAAGTTGAAAATGTTTATTATTTACTGCTGGCTTCCAAGCCATATAAGAATACGTGGTAATGATAGAGCTAATGGAGCTGCTAAAGCAGCATAAGGTTTCATATATCTAATGTCAAATTACCTTACACTGATTTTAAAAGTTGTATTAACACATATATTTGTAACTCTTGGCAAGCTGCTTGGGATTTGTCAGTCAACAATTAACTCCATTCAATTAAACCGTTACTCGGGAAATGGCGTTCTTCTAGTAGACCCATTCATCGAGAAGAAGTTGTCCTAGCCCGGTGCAGGATAGGGCATACACATTATACACATTCATAATTATTACAAGGTTAGCAATTACCAGAATGTATACCCTGCCTTGCACCGTTAACGGTCAAACACATATTGTTGGAATGTGTAGACTTTGATCATACGCGACAAAGGTACTACAATATTAATAATTTAATACCATAAAAGAGTTATTTGATACTATAGATTGAAGTCTTGTTTTAGATTTCCTGAAAAAAATCAGACTATATAAATCATTATAATATGTTCTTATCTATATTTTCTTATTTATATACCCGTTGACGGGCATTTGTTGATTTACATACAGAGTTTATATTACTACCATATCATCCCTTATTTGTAGTTTTAGCTTTATATATTTACATCAATTTTTATTTAGTTACTGCTTCTTTTTTTCATCTTTCATCAGTTTTTGCGCACAATATAACCTATTTATGTGTCGACGTGCCGTAAAATACCATTCATTATAATGCATAATGCAGATTTCCAAATAAGGTCATGGCGACCTTGACCATTGACATGCTGACCCCCAAAGCAATAGGATTCTTTCTCTCATCAAGGCTAATATACCTAGGCAATTTCCTGGGTAGAACCAGTACTGTTTACCTCCCACATCTGTAAGAATCACTTACAAATTGATGAAGAAGATAAACCTGGCCCTGAAAAGCTCTACAGTGTCGGTGTTGGTGGTTTGGGCTGCAAGAAGATCCCACACTCTGATCGTCCGTTCCGTGGGTAAAAGTAGTACTTGTATACATCCTTCTGGGCAGAAGGTTGATATTGTAGCTGGGGACTTCTGATATGCCTGTTGTTCGGCATTACAAGGTGTGTGTCTACATCCGCTAGTCCATATTTGATCTTAAGCAGCACGGTTAGTAAATTGCTGTACCTCTTGTATTTTAGGGATTTCCATTGCAGGTCCTGTACCATCTGTGTTACACAACCTGGGATACGATAAATATAGTTCCTGTGTAGAAACCGTGCAGCTCGACTTATTCCAGGTTGTGTATATCAGTTGTTGTATAGGGATCACGTACGGTGGATGCATTCTCTAGTGTAGGTCGTATACTTGTAGTATATGCGGTAAACTTCACTGCTTTGGTACACTCGCCAAGGTTACGTCTTTTGAACCCTATGGTCCTGTTAAGCTTGGCAACTGTAGGATTGATGTGCTGCTTCCATGTGAGGTCTTCGTTAAAAGTTACTCCAAGGTACGTACTACTGTCCACTTCTTTAAGCTTGTGGCCATGTAGTTGATATGATGTGTTGATCAGCTGGATGAAATGTCATTTGCCAGTCTGCTTCCCATTTCCCAAGGGCTGATAGGTCTGTTTGAAGTAGTAGTAATCCTTATGTGTAAGCGTCTATAAAAATTGTGATCTTATTTTTTATGCTCTATTATAATATCAAGTACTATTATTTAAATAAGATAATATTTACAAGGTGTTTTTAACTGTACTGCATTATCCCAAATCCTTCATTTCAACTCGACATACATGAACGTGATGTCAACTTGCTAGATAAAATTGACCGGTTTCAACCCAGCTTCATGGCTATAACCTTCATAACATTTTAACATTTTAGTTGTATGTGTTAATGCAATAAGCCTGCTTGAGCCCATACATCCTGTTGACGCAGTAGATAAAACTAGGGTCTTGAAATCCATAGGACCCAGGTTCATGCAAATGCGTACTAGTTGTATATTTCATATGCAACATTCTTTATGTAGGTGGGGTAATTCAGGTGATAAAATCCTTAAACTAAACATATATTACTATTACAAAGCATTGAAATAGACATCTAATACGATTTTGTGTTGCAATTTGCATATTTTACTTTAAATTCATGTCTTTATATGTAATACATAATCCAAATGTGTAATCGTAATAAGTATTGAAATAGCGCATACACCTAAAAGTATAAGACCGAATTAAATGTTATGAAAACGTAAAAACGCACATTGGACTGTTTGCGTCTTTTGTGGCATAGATGTCTATATCAGAAAAGTTTAATAATATTGATGTTGCAGTTACTGTTAGGAAGGCTTCTACTTCCAGTTCAGCGTGTGCATCACTGAACAAATATATGCAATACCATGAACGATTGAACGTTGCAAAGTACATAGTTTATTACTTTCAAAGTACATACTTTCATTAATCTATCCTAAAAATCCCTACATCATATAATAATATCATTTCAATCATCATAGAAAGGTTGTAAATTAGTGATTCTTATAAATGTACACATATAATGTAAACAATATCGAGTAAACTAAATGCATACAACTTGTGTCAAAAGTGGGTGGGGTAAATTAACTTACAATTTGAAGTCAAATAGAGATTTTAAACAGAATTCTAAGCTAAGCAGAGCTTATTTGCTCATTATATTAACTAAATGAATTGTAAACTTAATTTGAACTTTTAAAAAAAACTCAATTAGTATGCACGTAAGCATGACATGCAAAAATGAACATCAAACACTTAGATGAAAGTGCTACAATGATAACTTGTTAATGTTCGATTTTTTTTATATAAGCTACCTGTTCCAAATTGCTATCATGTGATGGTAGAATTCGTCCCTTGAATTGGTAACATTATCAAAATATTAAGTCCTGGCTCAAGGCCTATCACCGCTTCCTGTTTCTTTCCTCGTAATTCATACATTCGTTCAAATGCCGTCTACCTCCTCTGAATATATGTGTAATTCTAACATTAGAAAAACGTAGTTTCCACTATTATTGCAATATGTATTACAGGATGTGTGCAGACGGGTGTATTGTCCCTTGCTGGAGCTACCCATGAACGGGAAATGTGTTTCGTATTCGCGGCAGACGCTTTCGCAGAGTTTTGGGGTCGGATTCACACTGATACCACAGCAATCTATCATACTGCCCGACGGTGGTCGGAGTTTCTACCCATCACCAGCGAAACAACTTGTTTCCTCTATCCAAAAGAAGCTTGGTTTTGGTAAATGCGGACTTTGTCAGACTGACATTTTATCAAAACGAAATATAAACGAGACGGAGATGACAAATGTCACAGAAATGACGGTATATGTAAGTCTTTACACAGTACCCGAGTGTCAGAAATCCGACATACTTTCTACAGCGGCTCGCTTCGACGAAGACAGCATCGATATCACTATCAACATGTATGGCAATGACGTCACGTTCACTATTTCCAGAGATAATGGACCTTTCCAGCAGAAATTTAAAACGGTAGATACGTATATAAGATTGGCTCGCTTAGGAAAGAGTTGTGGAGCTTTCAGTTCCAAGAGAATAGACAATTGTCCCAAGGTTGAACTAAGCAGACAGGAGTTAAATACTGCCGTGGCTTCGTACCCACAGTTAAAGACATATTTAGCAGAAACGGACTCAGTCAATGACAACAGCAGTGTTTTCGTGTGTTGGGATGACTACAGGGTAAAGTCAGCTGGCGTGGTTCACAGAGACATTCTTGCGAGTCATGCTGTTGCTATATATTTCTGTGCATGGCTGTGCCAGTTTACTTAGATTATACGCGGGACGTATTGAAGTATTGTGAGGAGAGCACTCGGTAGCGCACTCGCTGATCTTAAGTGAAGCTCGTGTTTGATTTCATGGTGTTACTTATCAATATAGTAGTTATAAACTTCGAACAGGAATTGTGGCATTCAAGGAGCACAGTCAGCCAAAAGACACGCACAGAAACAAACACTACTTACAAAGACGAATTAAGGGAAAGATATGACATCCTTTCTAAATATAACTGTAGCACATAACAATATAATTATTATTCCTTAACATGTTCACCGCACTGACAAGCCCAACTCTAAATGTAATGTCATTTATAATTAATGCATTTCAATAAGAAAAATATCAACATGCCCGTGCAAACTGCAGCCAGCGTACGAGGCAAACTAGACGTGATAATCATGGCTCTTATGGTAGTATGTACCTACCATAGAGCCATGATTCCAAGTGCTAGAATTATCAGCAGGACCCCGTACCGACTCCCATTTTTCCGTCGAGATTTCTGAAGACATCACGGAATGTCTGCATGAACAGCCACCGTATTTATACGACGTTGCGTTGTATACCTTCGCCTCTCATCGCTGTGGGTTAGATCCCACTGGGAGCTCGACTTGCACGTGAGGAAGTGTCGATTTTTACGGATGGTGGGAGGTGTACAATAATGGTTCTACCCAGGAAAAGTGGGTGGTCTGCCTCCACCACAAAAAAAACGACCGTCATATATAACCTCACATGTGTGGAAAATGACGTAAAACACCATATAAACAAACAAACAAACACATTTCAATAGAACAAACATTAAATACCACACCTGCATGCACAAAACTTACCAAAGAGCAGAATATCACGTCGATCTAGGCAAATTGTGTACGGGTCCATGTTTCCGTAGACATAATTTTCTTGAATGTTTATCATTTTGAAATATCGCGCGCTGTGTCGTTCCGTATTTGGAAATTTAAACACAGCGCTCAATATGTGTAAGTTGTATGCATGCACGTTTGGTATTTAAAGTGCATACTACCATAAGAGTCATGATTCTCACGTCTAGAGGCAAACTAAAAACAAGTGAGTTACCACATAGAGATGTGTGTTGACGTTTTGTCTTGTTTAGTGCCTGAGTGCGTATTTAATATTTTAAAGGCACGCGTTCAGACATGTGACATTAACAGTTGTGATAAATAAAGAATCTTATATTCGTGAGGATTTATTAAACCAGTTGGTAAAATTAAACTGATATTAAGCTATTTTAGCAAGCTGGCCATGTTCAAATGATATGATACGATCATCATGTCATCATGTTCAAATGATATGATACGAGCATCCTGTCAGCATGTTCAAATTATATGATACGAGCATCATATCGGCATGTTCAAATGATATGATACGAGCATCATGTCAGCATGTTCAAATGATATGATACGAGCTTCCTGGCAGCATGTTTAAATGATACGAGCATCTTGTTGGCATGTTCAAATGTTATGATACGAGCATCGTGTCAGCATGTTCAGATGATACAAGCACCATGTCAGCATGTTCAAATGATAGGATACGAGCATCATGTCAGCATGTTCAAATGATATGATACGAGCATCGTGTCAGCATGTTCAAATTATATGATACGAGCATCGTGTCAGCATGTTCAAATGATATGATACGAGCATCATGTCAGCATGTTCAAATGATATGATACGAGCATCGTGTTGGCATGTTCAAGTGATAAGATACGAGCATCGTGACAGCATGTTCAAATGATACAAGCACCATGTCAGCATGTCCAAATGATATAAGCACCATGTCAGCATGTCAAATGATAGGATACGAGCATCATGATCTTAACTGGTAGAGATCCAGAATTAGAAAAAATCATTTTTTCAGTACTTAATCTCTATACAAAATAACTTTGGGGTGACCGGGCCGAGGGGTGACTGGGCCGAGGATTTACCGTCGCGGTAACAAGAAAGGGAATTTCAATAGTACTGTTTAATGAATAATGTATTAGGCTAAATTTATTTCCCGTCAATTATTTCAGTTTTTTAAATGGATTAAAAAAATAATGAATGTTTAATTATCATTCTGGCCGTTCTCATTTTTTGAAGATTTGGAAATAAACCGGACACACTCACTCTTTGGTCGCAAATATCTCTATAAAGTGCTTTAGAGAAGCTGTTTTGGAGAGAACCATCAGTCCTTGCTTCCATTGCATAACTTGTCTTTATATATATACTTGGAACACACTTGAATGCATTTATATGTATCTTTTCATGCATTTCGATTAGCATCCTATCATTTTGGCCAAGATTTTAATATGCATTTATTCGAAAATAAATTAGTATTCATGTAAGATCCCCTTTATACAGTATTTATGAGCGTGTTCCGTGTATCCAAGAATGATAGTCTGTAAATAAAATTTGAAGCATATCTGTAGAATTACTTTATTTTTTATGTTACGGAACGTGAAGCGATCTGAAAGGATTATGGATGTCAGTCTAAATAAGCATATGTCACATCTGTTAATTTCTCGTATAGCATCACGTCTTGTGTTACACATATTAATATTTGAAATGTATATACTAGTACAACAGTAATGGAGAATTCCAATCTCTGACAAAATAATGCTTAAGGGACAAACTAATTTATGGAAAGTATTATTAAAAAGAGATGCATCCGTAAGGCGTTCATGTTGTAAACAAAATACGGTCCTATAAGTTGTTTAAACCAAACATCAAAGTAGAACATATTTATACAAAACAAATTACCTTTTCACTATATATAAGGCAAAACAAAAAAAAGGTTTGTTTCTGGTCTTCCAATCGACCCTTTTTTTAAAGCTCCCATCTCTAAACGTTTTAGGGCACAAAGTTTGTTTTTTTAAAATTAGACAAATTTATGCATGTAAGTGTTGTGGAACACTCATATTATGTAACATGTTCAAGAATAAGTATAAAAGTCGAACAGTAAATGCACTTTATACAGAACACAGTAAACGCAAAAACACTCAAAAGAACAAAAACATATCGCTCGGTGCACTACTTTCAAAGCTGGGATAGACGAAAAGCAGAAATGCCAACTATTTATTGGATTCCTAAATTACATAAATATCGGTATAAGGCGATTAGATCATGGCAGGAATTTCTTTATTTACACTGTCATGTTTTAATGGGATGACAGTAGGGTAAGTGTGAGGTTTGGTGCACCTAAGAACCGGTTTAAACCCCCAGTGGCCTACTTTGCCACTGACCGTTCCAAGACGGTAGGCCTATTTTCAACCCTTTTGTGTTTGTGATGTTGTTTGCATTTATTATTACTTTTGCCTTCTTGTTTGCCTGTTTGCGTGTTTGTTCCTGTGTTTTGTGGTTGACTTTCCTCCTTGAATGCTACTTTCCCTGTCCGATCTTTTTATATTTCTTAATTTTTAATTAAAGTGCCTGCACCACCACAAACAACTCCAAACGTTTAACTTCTTGTCTTACTGCCGTTAAATATCAAGTTAAACAATATTGTGCTAAAACTTATGAAAACTCTGGGATTAATTTATTTTGGTCTATAAACAATTCAGGAGACGTTCGTGATACAATTTGCAATACACATCAAGTTTCATCTATAAGCGCTTATAACTCTTCTACACTGTATACAACCTTACCACACCACCTTATCAAAGACAATCTTATTGCTCTTATTCCAAACACAAATTCGCTAGAGAAAAAATAAATTTTGGCCTAAAATAATATTAAACAATTACACTATGTGGACTAACCAAGAAGTTTGTGAAGCACTAAACTTCCTATTAGATAATATTTTCGTCAGGTAAGGAACTACCGTTTATAGACAAATGGTTGGTATCCATATGGGCACGAATTGTGCACCGCTTGTCGCAGATTTGTGTTTATATTGCTATGAAAGAGATTTCATGTTGAGTCTTTCACCAGATACCTAGGCAAATGTAATTGAAGCCTTTAATGACACCTCTCGGTATATGAATGACATATTGAACATGGACAACCCTTTCTTTTTTGCTAAGGTTAATAATATATACCCTAAAGAACTTCAACTTAACAAAGCTAATATGTCTGATACTAGCACTTTTTTTTCTCGAGTTACATCTCTCCATTGAAAATGGTGAATTAATTAGCAAAAAATACGACAAGGGACTTATATTTAGTTATCGGTGGTACATTTTCAATTTCTTTTGTTTTCTTACTTAATTTTTGATTCGGTGGTTCCATTACTCCGGCCGATAAAAGGCTCTGGGTATTGTTTAACCACTCATAGGATATGTTGTCTGCTTTTTATACGCAGGCTTCATAACCGCTGCTCCCAACTAAATTCCATTATGTTTATTTCGCTCTTCGGGGCATTTAATTTTATTAGATACTGGGACCATACGCCGTACGACATGGAGAAGACATACACTCCATGTCCACCGCCATATGCATGCCATCTTCGGGATGGTTATAATGTTGTGCTGTTGATTTTATTAATATTGAGTTCTGCTCAACCCGGGGCTAGAGGGTGTGAGCGGTAGCTAGCATATTTCACTACCGCTCATGAATAGTCTCAATCAAACCGAGACTGCAATATTTCGTATGTGTCGTGCTCGGCCGTTTCCAAAGGTCCATTATCATACTCTTTCTTATGGGGTCTATATGTCTCAACCTATTCGTTTTACTAGAGCTTGTACTCGAGCTTAGGACTTTAATATTCGTAATCTTTGTATAACTAAAAAGCTACTCCATCAGGGCTACCGTTACCATAAATCTCCCTTTGCAAAATGTTATTATCGTAACCCTGATCTTCTTTACAAATATAAAAGTAAGTTAAGAACTCTTCTGCGACAAGGACTATCACAACCTGACTTCTATCTTTCTTGTCGTGCCCTTAATGGTTTATTCTCTTACTGCTCTGGCTTCTGCAAAGTCATTGAGTACCTTCATTGTGGCTTTCCAGGCTATTGTTCTTTTGTTTTATATTTACACGAGCATATTTGTGTTTTACTTATATTGCCTATTGATGCTGCCTTGTTGGTTAGAGATTAGATTATGGCGGGGATTTCTTTATTTACACTGTCCTGTTTTAATGGGATGACAGTAGGGTAAGTGTGAGGTTTGGTGCACCCTAGAACCGGTTTAAACCGCCAGTGGCCTACTTTGCCACTGACCGTTCCAAGGCGGTAGCCCTATTGTCAACCCTTTTTCTGTTTGTGATGTCGTTTGCATTTATTATTGCTTTTGCCTTCTTGTTTGTCTGTTTGCGTGTTTGTTTCTGTATTTTGTGGTTTACTGTCCTCCTTGAATGCTACTTTCCCTGTCCGATCTTTTTATATTTCTTTCTATGGTGACATGATTTACAAACTTCGTTAGATCCTCGGTCATGATCACTTTCATATTATCTATGTTAAACTTGTTAACAGGTTTATCAAAAGATGTTATGACCCTGTCATTTTGCATGCTTGGTAGTGGACCCATTTACTGTTGGCCACTATGCTTTCGTCTTTAATTGTGCGATGACCGGACAGGCTATGGATGACGTCTACCTAAAGCCCAAAAGGACGTTGACGTTTGATGTTTGTCTGTAATCTTGTCTTGTCGTGCCCTCAATGATTTGTTCTCTTGTTGCTCTGGCTTAGTACCTTCTTTGTGGCTTTCTAGGCTATTGTTTTTTTTTTGTATTCATATATACACGAGCATCTTTGTGTTTTACTTTTATTACCTATTAATGCTGCCTTGTTGGTTAGAGAATAGTTCATGTCGGGGATTTCTTTATTTCCACTGTAGCGTTTTACTAGGATGACAGGAGGGTAAATGTGAGGTTTGGTGGACCCTAGAACCTGGTTTAAACAAAACAGCGGCCTTTTTGCCACTGACCGTTCCAAGGCGGTAGCCCTATTGTCAACCTTTATGTGTTTCTGATGTCTTCTGGCCTTTTTTTCATCTTTAAAGTTGTTCTTTGGTTCTGTGTGTGTTTGTGGTTGACTGTAGTCCTTGAATGCTACTTGTCCTGTTCGATTTTTTTTAAATCTAACAGGAATGGCAATATTAACAAAGAATAAAGGCATATGATGTCACAAACACTAAAAAATTGGTACTAATACAAAAAATATTAAAGAGAATATATATATATTTTCCTACCGACCTATCCTAATTTTATAGGGGAAAAAGACCAGAAACAGACAATATAGGTGGGGGCGGGCTTTACTTAAATGCCCATTATATGATTAAGGAAATGTGTCCAACGCAATTCTTTATAACAGAGAATTTACCTTAATGGCTGACAATGTGGACTTGCCAAGAAGTTTGTTAAGCACTCATTTTCCTATTAGATAATATGTTCATCAGGTATGGAACTACAGTTTATAGACAAAATGTTGGTATCCATATGGGTACAAACTGTGCACCTCTTGTCGCACATTTCTTCTTGTATTGCTATGAAAGAACTTATTCGTCTTTCTAGAGATTGTAGTCGTGTTGAGGACTTTAATATTCGTTATATTTGTATCACTAAAGAGCTACTCCAGCTGTGACTCAAGGAAGATTTTCTCATTTTTGTATTCCCGGAGTTACGGCCCATTTTTTCTTAAACTTTTACGTTAAACTATTTTGTTTAACTATCTCCTCCCACAGTTTTCAACCAAATGTTTCAAAACTGTTCAGAATGTTTACCTATAATGTCAAGATTCGGCGTCAAAATCGAATTTGTATTGCCAGAGTTATGGTCCTTTTTCTTCGAATGTTACGTTTTCCACTCGACACATTTCTAGTTTAAATAGAATTCGACTGAATACATATTAACTTACTAAGGTCCACTCTCATACTATTTTACTTAGTGGTTAACCTACTTTTCAACAATTCATTGAACGATGCCATTGAAATGCAAATGAACATTCACCCGACTGTGCGGGAAAGCAAACGGAGGATACTGTCATGGACTTTTACATTTTCATGTAAACACTCTAGCACCTTCAATTATTATTTGAACTTTACAAAACTTGCACATATTGTTAGTATTAATGAAAGCTCGGACAAATCAGCCAGATCGGATCAGTAACACCAGAGCTATGGCCCTTGTTTTGTTTCTAAAAAAATGATTTGTTCTGCCTTGTGAACACTCTATCACCTTTATTTATTATTTGATATTTACCAATCTTTTACAGTTTGTTAATAGCAATGCGATCTTGGACAAGTTAAAAAAACAGTAAGATCGGACCATTTATATCGGACGTTGTGGTCCTTGTTTTTGCTAAAATATGCCATTTTATGCCTTGTGAACACTCTAGCACCTTCATTTATTATTTGATACTTATCAAACTTACAATGATTGTTAATATCAATGACAACTCGGATAAGTTCGAAAACTAACCAAATCGAAAGAGTAACAGCAGATTTGCTGAAAAATGCCATGATCTGCTTTGTGAACACTCTAGCACCTTTATTTATTAAGTGATCTTTACCAGACTTGCAAAGATTGTTAATATCAATGAAAGCTCGGACATGTTCGAAAACCAGCCAAATGAGACCAGTAACAGCAGAGTTATGACCCTTGATTTAGTGATTTAGTTAAAAAAATTATAGTTTGCATCATTAAGACGATAGGACTTTCATTTGGCCAGATTTTAATGAAACTTTGCAGGGATGATCAGTACCGAATCTAATTATGTATATCGTCACCGTGTTCCAGTTGAATGATTTATTTTGGCAGAGTTATAGTCATTTAAAGATTTTAATACACAAACTTTGTCCGTACTTTTTCCTAAACCGCTGGCCAGATTTCAGCGCAACTTTGAAGGGACGATCAGTACCAAGCCTAGTTATTAATGTCATCGCCGTATTTTTGACTGACTTGTGGCCCTTTAAAGGTTTAATACACAAATTTTGTCCAGACTATGTTCTCCTGAACCCCTGGCCGTATTTATGTGAAACTTTATAGGGATGATCAGTTACATGCCTAGTTGTGCATGCCATCACCGGTCATCGTACAATTAAAGAGAAAAGCATAGTGGCGAACTGTAAAAGGTTCCACCACCAAGCATGCAGTACGTTGCAAAATGATATCGTCATAACCTCTTTTGAAAACTTTTTAACAAGTTTAACAAAGATAGTATGAAAGTGATCATGACCAAGAATCTTACGAAGTTTATAAATCACATCACGATAGAAGTCAGGTTGTGATAGTCCTTGTCGCTGAAGAGTCCTTAAATTACTTTGATATTTGGAAAAAAGATCAGAGTTACGATAATAATACTTTATAAAGGTGTTACGAAGTTTATTGTAACGGTAACCCTGATTGAGTAGCTTTTTAGTTATACAAAGATTACGAATATTAAAGTCCTCAACTCGAGTACAAGCTCTAGAAAAACGAATGAGTTGAGACACATATACCCCATAAGAAGTTGCTCGGGGAACATCCCCATCCAAGTGGGGATAATTAACAATGTCAAAATTAAAATCATCTCTCTTGTCATAGATTTTGCTAATTATTTTACCATTTTCAATCGAGAGATCTAAATCAAGAAAAGAAGCGTTATTATCAGATATAATAGCTTTGTTAAGCTGAAGTTCTTTAGGATAAATATAATTAACCATAGTTGGAAAGAAAGGGTTGTCAATGTTCAATATGTCATCCAGATACCGAGAGATATCATTAAAGGCTTCAATAACACCTGCCTGGGTATCTGGTGAAAGACTCAACATGAAATCCCTTTCATAGCGAAATAAGAACAAACCTTACTCACTGTTTCAAGTCACACATTAACCTAACCATCCGTTTTAAGTCACACAATAACCTAACTCGCAGTTTCAATTCACACATCAACATAAGTCACAGTTTGACGTCACACATTAACCTAACCATCCGTTTTAATTCACACAATAACCTAACTCGCAGTTTCAATTCACACATCAACCTAAGTCACAGTTTGACGTCACACATTAAACTAACCATCCATTTCAAGTCACACAATAACCTAACTCGCAGTTTCAATTCACACATCAACCTAAGTCACAGTTTCAAGTCACACATTAACATTAACCTTACTCACTGTTTCAAGTCAGAAATTAACTGAACTCGCAGTTTGAAGTCACACATTAACGTAACCTTCCGTTTTAAGTCACACACTAAGCTAACTCACAGTTTCAATTCAAACATTAACCTAACTCACAGTTTCAAGTCATTAATTAACCTTCTCACAGTTTGAAGTTACGCATCAACTTAGCTCTTAACTTCATGTCACACATTAACCTTACTCACAGTCTCAAGTCATACACTAACCTAACATACAGTTTGAAGTCACACATTAACCTAACCCTTCGTTTTAAGTCACATACTAACCTAACTCGTAGTTTCAATCCACACATTAACCTAAGTCACAGTTTCAAGTCACACATTAATATTAACCTTACTCACTGTTTCAAGTCATACATTAACCGACCTCGTAGTTTCACGTCATACATCAACCTAACTCACAGTTGCAAGTCATACATTAACCTAACTCAACGTTTCAAGTCACAAATTAACCTACCTCGTGGATTCAAGCCATACATCAATATAACTCACGGTTTTAAGTCATACATTAACGTAACTCACAGTTTCATGTCACACATTAACCTCACTCAAAGTTTCAAAAAAAGTGTATGATAATGGACCTTTGGAAACGGCCGAGCACGACACATACGAAATATGGAGTCTCGGTTTGATTGAGACTGTTCATGAGTGGTAGTGAAATATGGTAGCTACCGCTCACGCCCTCTAGCCCCGGGTTGAGCAGAACTCAATATTCATCCCATGTCGTACGGGGTATTGTCCCAGTATCTAATAAAATGAAATGCCCCGAAGAGCGAAATAAACATAATGGAATTTAGTTAGGAGCAGCGGTTATGAAGCCTGTGTATATAAAGCAGACAACCTATCCTATGAGTGGTTAAGTTCAAGCCATACGTCAACCGGACTCGCCGTTTCAAATCATACATTAACCTTAGACTCAAAATTTTAAGTCTTACATTAACACTTCAGTTTCAAGTCATACATTAACCTAACAGACAGTTTCAAGTCACACATCAACCTAACACAACGTTTTAAATCACACATCAACCTAACTCAAAGTTTCAAGTCACACACAAAACTAACTCACAGTTTTAAGTAGTACATTAACCTAACTCACAGTTCCAAGTAACACATTAACCTAACACACAGTTTCAAGTCACACATTGACCTAACTCATAGTTTGAAGTCATACATTAACTTAACACACCGTTTCAAGCCACACATCAACCTAACTCACAGTTCCAACATACACATCAACCATATACACAGTTTAAAGTCATACATTAACCTAACTCACAGTTTCAAGTCAAACATTGACCTAGGTCACAGTTTCAAGTCACACATTAACCTAACTCACAGTTTCAAGTCAAACATTGACCTAGCTTACAATTTCAAGTCACACATTAACCTAAAAAAAGGAATATAAAAAGATCGGACAGGGAAAGTAGCATTCAAGGAGGACAGTAAACCACAAAACACAGAAACAAACACGCAAACAGACAAACAAGAAGGCAAAAGCAATAATAAATGCAAACGACATCACAAACAGAAAAAGGGTTGACAATAGGCCTACCGCCTTGGAACGGTCAGTGGCAAAGTAGTCCACTGGGGGTTTAAACCGGTTCTAGGGTGCACCAAACTTCACACTTACCCTACTGTCAACCCATTAAAACAGGACAGTGTAAATAAAGAAATCCCCGCCATGATCTAATCTCTAACCAACAAGGCAGCATCAATAGGCAATATAAGTAAAACACAAATATGCTCGTGTAAATATAATACAAAAAAACAATAGCCTAGAAAGCCACAATGAAGGTACTCAATGACTTGGCAGAAGCCAGAGCAGAAAGAGAATAAACCATTAAGGGCACGACAAGAAAGATCATGGACAAACATCAAACGCCACCGTCCCAATGGGCTTTAGGTAGGCGTCATCATATGGTCCACAGCCTGTCCGGTCATCGTACAATTAAAGAGGAAAGCATAGTGGCGAACTGTAAAAGGGTCCACCACCAAGCATGCAGTACGTTGCAAAATGATAGGGTCATAACCTCTTTTGATAAACTTTTTAACAAGTTTAACAAAGATAGTATGAAAGTAATCATGACCTAGAATCTTACGAAGTTTATAAATCACATCACCATAGAAGTCAGGTTGTGATAGTCCTTGTCGCAGAAAAGTACTTAAATTACTTTTATATTTTGAAAGAAGATCAGGGTTACGATAATAAAATTGTGCAAAGGTTTTACGAAGTTTATGGTAACGGTAACCCTGATTGAGTAACTTTTTAGTTATACAAAGATTACGAATATTAAAGTCCTCAACTCGAGTACAAGCTCTAGAAAAACGAATAAGTTGAGACACATATACCCCATAAGAAGTTGCTCGGGGAACATCCCCATCCAAGTGGGGATAATTAACAATGTCAAAATTAAAATCATTTTACCATTTTCATTCGAGAGTTCTAAATCAAGAAAAGAAGCGTTATTATCAGATATATTAGCTTTGTTAAGCTGAAGTTCTTTAGGATAAATATAATTAACCATAGTTGGAAAGAAAGGGTTGTCAATGTTCAAGATGTCATCCAGATACCGAGAGATGTCATTAAAGGCTTCAATATCATCTGCCTGGGTATCTGGTGAAAGACTCAACATGAAATCCCTTTCATGGCAAAATAAGAACAAATCTGCGACAAGTGGTGCACAGTTCGTACCCATAGGGATACCAACAATTTGTCTATAAACGGTGGTTCCATACCTGACGAAAATATTATCTAATAGGAAGATGAGTGCTTCACAAACTTCATAGCAAGTCCACATAGTATAATTGTCAAAACTGCCGTTAGTAAAAAACGCTTTTATATTATTACATGCCAAAATTGTAGTATTTTCTCTAGCAAATGTTTTTTGAATAAGAGAAATTAGCTTGTCTTTAATAAGGTGATGTGGTAAGGTTGTATATAGTGTAGAGAAGTCATAAGTGCTTATTGATGAAACTTGACCTTTCTTGAAAAATTTATCAAGAACGTCTCCTGAATTTTTTATTGACCAAAAAAAATTAATCCCAGAGTTTTCATCAGTTTTATCACAATATAGTTTAACGTGATCTTTAACGGCAGTAAGACAAGAAGTTAAAAGTTTGGAGATGTTTGTTGTGGTGCAGGCACTAGAATTCGAAATAAAGCGAGCCTTATTTGGATTTTTATGTAATTTAGGAATCCAGTAAATAGTAGGCAGTTTATGTTGCTTATCTGAAACAATTACACTGGCTTCCAGTTGAAGCTAGAGTCATGTTCAAAGTCCTAGTTATAGTCTTCCGTGTCATCAATGGTACAGCTCCAGTATATCTGAGGGAAATGTTTGTACCTACTCGAGGACGGTACAGACTGCGATCACAAAGTGACACTAACTTCAACATCCCTAGGCGGCGAACAAAACTAGCAGACAGATCTCTGGCCGTCGTTGGTCCCAAATGGTGGAACGATCTACCTAGTTATCTGAAAGCCATTCAGTCTGAAGCCAGCTTTAGATCAAAACTGAAAACACATTTGTATAGTCAGTTTCATGAACAATGACTGTGCTCTTGTTAAATACAAAATATCTGCAATGATATAAAACAGCATTGATATATATATATATATATAGGTCTAAATCTTAAGTTCTAGAATCCTGTTTATATTTTGAATGTATATGTTTTATGTGTGTATATAATTATGTAGTATCATATACATGTACATGTGTAAAATGTTTATTCTTTTTAACTAAATGTGTGTTATGTAATTGTGAAGCGCAATAGAATATTTTATAATTTTTGCGCTATATAAATGCCATGTATTTGTATATTTGTATTTGTATTATCGTTTACACCAGCCTTGAAAGTAGTGCACCGAGTGATATGTGCGGAAACAACATCATCCTCGGTAGAATTAACTGGAGTATACGAATTGGTGCTGCCGAGTTCCAGAGGTAAAATATTGACGTAATGTAGTCGTCAAACAATAATTACATTGTTAGCTGCTTATCTGCAGGAACTAAAACAAATTTATTGTGAAATTTTTGAATTCCCGATTTTAAATTACGAAAGGAAAACCTATGTCTCAGAGGAAGTAAAGAGGGGTTAGCATTATAAAAGTTAATACGTGTATCTATAATTTTCAGAATTGACTTTTTCCAAGTAGAAAGTGAGTTTGGGTCCGCATGTTCTCTACGACACCATTTGATACTAAAATCTTCAATGGAGTGGGCGATCTGGGCACGACAGGCATTTAAATTAATAGTTGAAGGTAATCTATATTTAGGACCTTTCGAAAACAAATGCCGAATACGTTTTTCAATAATATCAAAATTACCAGTGATAACATGACCTGCTGGAGCATAGCAAAATGTTGATGTGTTGCATTCACATTCCTTAGGAGTATTATGTACTATATCAAGGTCAGAAACTATTTTGTTGTAGTTAACAATAATATTTCTAATAGGATTTTTATACTTATAACAAATTACAGGACTTTTAGAATTTTTGAAATATTTTGGGATAGAATCAACTACATGAGTATCTCGAAAAATACTAGGCATGTCAATGAAATCAATACCTTTGTTAATATATAGTAGTTTTAGAAAATGCCTGACGTGATCAGACTCCTTGTCAATATGGGGTCGGAGAACATGTTGTGTATAACTTTGAACTACGGAAGCATTGTTATACAAGGGATCTGTACGAATGAAAATTGTGTCGGCTTCCTCGTCGATCAACTTTAGTGATGAAATGGACAAAGAGGTAAACTGCGAAAGCATAGAGTGCTTTCCAGACTGTTTAAAAATGGTATGTAAATCAGCGACAGAAATAATTACACGCAATTTACGTTTGATGTTACCATTACGCCTAAGACCATGAGACCTAGCTTTACGTTTTCGGATAGAAAATATAGAAAAAATGTCAATATTAGGATCTTTAGAAATGTTTCCTTCTTGATAAATATTGTCATTAAGGCCGAGTGGATAAGGTGTCTGTAAGTTTGTCATCCACTTAAGTTCTGCAATATGTCTAGCTTTTATTTTAAAGCTTTTAGTAGCATCATTATCAAAATATATATATTCAACCGGTTGAACAGTTACGTTATTAAAATTATGACCTGACTGATGAAAGTGTTGGTACAAGTAATTTTTTAACTTTTTAGGATTACTTGCATTATATTTGTGTTCACGAAATCGAGCTTTTAAGGATCGACCTGTTTGTCCAACATATTGTATACCGCAACTTAATGCATTTCAAGTCAGAACATAAATTACGTGAGAAGTACGTCAATCAACATTTGAAGCTAGACATACATTAAACAATCTACCATTAACAGCTGATTTAATGGTGGACTTGCAAGATAAATAATTGCAACAACTGCACCTCTTAGTATTGCACTTATTAATAGAGGGAAACACCTTGCGCTTTGAATGAACTAAATGATTTCTGAAAGGAGACTTTATATGGTATTTCCTCAAAGCAGGTGATCGTAGAGGAGTTACGGAAACTTTTGAGCCATTATTAAAAATCCTAATAATATTATTAGAAGGAACATGAAACGAGGTTGCCGAATGAAGATTTAAAGGTGTAAGGCGTACATATGGTTTAATTCTAAGAAATGAAGAGTAATTTTGTGGAATTTGTATTGATGACGCAGAGTGTAACCGAAGAGGTGAAAGTTTTATTTTTAAAGTTTTAACTTATAGACTCATAATTGTTAATTTGGAGAGTAATACCATTCTGCGAAAAGCGAAATAAGGGCCAATTAGTAATTATTGGAGATACGAAGTAGATTCGTATCAAAGATCCATAAGAAATAATATTAGTAAACTAACGGACTGTTAAAAGAGGTCCAAAACTCGACATCAGTGTCTAATACAAGATAATGAGGAAAGTTAAGGAAACCCTAATAAAATGGGCCAAAATGTCGATCAGCACAAAACCTTCAACGCGGTATATGAAACACACGTGTTTAAGGAAAAACTGGATCAAATAATGTCATACAATTCCTGTAGGATGTAAAAATAACAATATTGATTGGATGTACGGGGAGACATTTTACGGTCGCCACACGGCACAAATAATACTATTGTGCCATGAAAAGAAATTTAAAAAGATCGGACAGGGAAAGTAGCATTCAAAGAGGACAGTAAACAACAAAACACAGAAACAAACACGCAAACAGACAAACAAGAAGGCAAAAGCAATAATAAATGCAAACAACATCACATACAGAAAAAGGGTTGACAATAGGGCTACCGCCTTGGAACGGTCAATGGCAAAGTAGGCCACTGGGGGTTTAAACCGGTTCTAGGGTGCACCAAACCTCACATTTACCCTACTGTCATCCCATTAAAACAGGACAGTGTAAATAAAGAAATCCCCACCATGATCTAATCTCTAACCAACAAGGCAGCATCAATAGGAAATATAAGTAAAACACAAATATGCTCGTGTAAATATAATAAAAAAAAACAATACCCTAAAAAGCCACAATGAAGGTACTCAATGACTTTGCAGAAGCCAGAGCAGTAAGAGAATAAACCATTAAGGGCACGACAAGAAAGATCATGGACAAACATCAAACGCCACCGTCCCAATGGGCTTTAGGTAGGCGTCATCATTGGGTCCACAGCCTGTCCGATCATCATACAATTAAAGAGGAAAGCAGAGTGGCGAACTGTAAAAGGGTCCACCACCAAGCATGCAGTACGTTGCAAAATGATAGGGTCATAACCTCTTTTGATAAACTTTTTAACAAGTTTAACAAAGATAGCATGAAAGTGATCATGACCTAGAATCTTACGAAGTTTATAAACCACATCACCATAGAAGTCAGGTTGTGATAGTCCTTGTCGCAGAAGAGTCCTTAAATTACTTTTATATTTGGAAAGAAGATCAGGGTTACGA
Organism: Cyrtodaria siliqua; assembly: GCA_037043455.1. Classification (NCBI taxonomy): domain Eukaryota; kingdom Metazoa; phylum Mollusca; class Bivalvia; order Adapedonta; family Hiatellidae; genus Cyrtodaria; species Cyrtodaria siliqua. Next base: position 219,098 of record JAWPHD010002647.1, read on the forward strand.
TAATAAAATGTTGCAAAGGTTTTACGAAGTTTATTTTAACGGTAACCCTAATTGAGTAACTTTTTAGTTATACAAAGATTACGAATATTAAAGTCCTCAACTCGAGTACAAGCTCTGGAAAAACGAATAGGTTGAGTCACATACACAGCTTCAAGTCTTACATTATCCTAGCTCGCAGTTCTCATGTCGCACATTAACCTAACTCAGAGTTTTAAGTCATACATTAACCTAGCTCACAGTTTAAAATCACACATTAAACTAACGCACAGTTTAAAGTCATACCTTAACCTAATTCAGAGTTTCAAATCACACATCAACCAAACACACAGTTTACAGTCATACATTAACCTAACTCACAGTTTCAAATCACATATCAACCTAACTCGCAATTTAAAGACATACATTAACCTAACTCACAGTTTCAAAACACACATCAACCTAATTCACAGTTTCAAGTCAAACATTGACCTAGCTCACAGTTTCAAGTGACACATTAACCTAACTCACAGTTTCAAGTCAAACATTGACTTAGCTCACAATTTAATGTCACACATTAAACTAACTCACAGTTTCAAGACATACATTATCCTAGCTCGCAGTTCTCATGTCGCACATTAACCTAACTCAGAGTTTTAAGTCATACATCAACCTAACTCACAGTTGCAAGTCATATATTAACCTAACAAGGGTGAAAATATCGGACAGGGAAAGCAGCATTCAAGGACGACAGTCAACCACAAAACACAAAGACAAACACGCAAACAGACAAACGAAAAGGCAAAAGTAATAAAAAATGCAAACGACATCACAAACACAAAAGGGTTGATAATAGGGCTACCGCCTTGGAACGGTCAGTGGCAAAGTAGGCCACTGGGGGTTTAAACCGGTTCTAGGGTGCACCAAACCTCACACTTTCCCTACTGTCATCCCATAAAAACAGGACAGTGTAAATAAAGAAATCCCCGCTATGATCTAAACTCTAACCAACAAGGCAGCATCAATAGGCAATATAAGTAAAACACAAATATGCTCGTGTAAATATAATACAAAAAAACAATAGCCTAGAAAGCCACAATGAAGGTACTCAATGACTTGGCAGAAGCCAGAGCAGTAAGAGAACACACCATTAAGGGCACGACAAGAAAGATCATGGACAAACATCAAACGCCACCGTCCCAATGGGCTTTAGGTAGGCGTCATCATAGGGTCCACAGCCTGTCCGGTCATCGTACAATTAAAGAGGAAAGCATAGTGGCGAACTGTAAAAGGGTCCACCACCAAGCATGCAGTACGTTGCAAAATGATAGGGTCATAACCTCTTTTGATAAACTTTTTAACAAGTTTAACAAAGATAGTATGAAAGTGATCATGACCAAGAATCTTACGAAGTTTATAAATCACATCACCAGAAAAGTCAGGTTGTGATAGTCCTTGTCGCAGAAGAGTCCTTAAATTACATTTATATTTGGAAAGAAGATCAAGGTTACGATAGTAAAATTTTGCAAAGGTTTTACGAAGTTTATGGTAACGGTAACCCTGATTGAGTAACTTTTTAGTTATACAAAGATTACGAATATTAAAGTCTTCAACTCGAGTACAAGCTCTAGAAAAACGAATAAGTTGAGACAGATACACTCCATAAGAAGTTGCTCGGAGAACATCCCCATCCAAGTGGGGATAATTAACAATGTCAAAATTAAAATTTCACCATTTTCAATCGAGAGATCTGAATCAAGAAAAGAAGCGTTATTATCAGATATATTTTCTTTATTAAGCCGAAGTTCTTTAGGATAAATATTATGAACCATAGTTGGAAAGAAAGGGTTGTCAATGTTCAGTATGTCATCCAGATACCGAGAGGTGTCATTAAAAGCTTCAATAACATCTGCCTGGATATCTCGTGAAAGACTCAACATGAAATCCCTTTCATAGCAAAATAAAAACAAATCTGCGACAAGTGGTGCACAGTTCGTACCCATAGGGATACCAACAATTTGTCTATAAACGGTGGTACCATACCTGACGGAAATATTATCTAATAGGAAGATGAGTGCTTCACAAACTTCATAGCAAGTCCACATAGTATAATTGTCTAAACTGCCGTTAGTGAAAAACGCTTTAATATTATTACATGCCAAAAATGTAGTATTTTCTCTAGCGAATGTTTTTTGAATAAGAGAAATTAGCTTGTCTATAATAAGATTATGTGGTAAGGTTGTATATAGTGTAGAGAAGTCATAAGTACTTATTGATGAAACTTGACCTTTATTGAAAATTTTATCAAGAACGTCTCCTGAATTTTTTATAGACCAAAAAAAATTAATCCCAGAGTTTTCATAAGTTTTATCACAATATAGTTTAACGTGATCTTTAACTGCAGTAAGACAAAAAGTTAAAAGTTTGGAGATGTTTGTTGTCGTGCAGGCACTAGAATTAGAAATAAAGCGAGCCTTATACGGATTTTTATGTAATTTAGGAATCCAGTACATGGTAGGCAGTTTATTTTGCTTATCGCTTACACCAGCCTTGAAAGAAGTGCACCGAGTGATATGTGCGGAAACAACATCATCCTCAGTAGAATTAACTGGAGTATACGAATTGGTGCTGCCGAGTTCCAGAGATAAAACATTGACGTAATGTAGGCGTCAAACAATAATTACATTATTAGCTGCGTTATCTGCAGGAACTAAAATAAATTTATTATGAAATTCCTGAATTCCCGATTTTAGATTACGAAAGGAAAACCTAGGTCCCGGAGGTAGTAAAGAGGGGTTAGCATTATAAAAGTTAATACGTGTATCTATAATTTTAAGAATAGACTTTTTCCAAGTAGAAAGCGAGTTTGGGTGCGCATGTTCTCTACGACACCATTTTATACTAAAATCTTCAATGGAGTGGGCGATTTGGGCACGACAGGCATTAACATCAATAGTTGAAGGTAATCTATATTTAGGACCTTTCGAAAACAAATGCCGAATACATTTATCAACAATATCTAAATTACCAGTGATGACATGACCTGCTGGAGCATAGCAAAATTTTGATGTGTTGCATTCACATTCCTTAGGAGTATTAAGTACTATATCAAGGTCAGAAACTATTTTATTGTAGTTGAAAATAATATTTCTAATAGGCTTTTTATACTTATAACAAATTACAGGACTTTCGGAATTTTTGAAATATTTTGGGATAGAATCAACTACATGAGTATCCCGAAAAATACTAGGCATGTCAATGAAATCAATTACTTTATTAATATATAGTAGTTTTAGAAAATGCCTGACGTGATCAGACTCCTTGTCAATATGGGGTCGGAGAACATGTTGTGTGTAGCTTTGAACTATGGAAGCAGTGTTATACAAGGGATCTGTACGAATGAAAATTGTGTCGGCTTCCTCGTCGATCAACTTTAGTGAAGAAATAGACAAAGAGGTAAGCCGTAAAAGCATACATTAACCTAACTCGTGGTTTCAAGCCATACATCAATATAACTCATGGTTTTAAGTCATACATTAACGGAACTCACATTTTCATGTCACACATTAACCTCACTCACTGTTTCAAGCCATAGATCAACCGGACTCACCGTTTCAAATCATACATTAACCTTTCACTCACAATTTTAAGTCTTACATTAACCTAACTCTCAGTGTCAAGTTATACATTAACCTAACGCACATGTTCAGGGCATACATTAATCTAACTCACAGTTCCAAGTTATACATTAACCTAACTCACAGTTCCAAGTCATACATTAATCTAACTCACTGTTTCAAGCCATACATTATCCAAAATCACAGTTTCAAGTCACACATTAACCTTTATATACCAGTTGACTGGCATTTGTTGATTTAAATATATAGTTTATATTACTATCATATCATCCCTTATTTTCAATAGTTTTATCTTTATACATGTATATTTACAATAATTTGTAATTACTACATAATTGAGTCATCTTTGGTCTGGTTTTGCGCTTAATATGATCTATTTATATCTCGACGTGCCGTAAAACACCATTCATTCATTCATTCATTCAACCTACATCACATCAACTCACAGTTTCAAGTCACACGTTACCCTAACTGACGGTTAAAGCTATACATCAACCTAACACATAGTTTTAAGTCATACATTAACAATAGACTCGGAATTTCAAGCCATACATTAACCTTACTCGTAGTTTTAAGTCATACATTAACCATAGACTCGGAATTTTAAGTCATACATTAACTTATCTTACAGTTTCATGTCATACATGAACCTTACTCAAAGTTTAAAGTCACACATCAATCTAACTCACAGTTTTAAGTCACAAATCAACCTAACTCGTCACAAATCAACCTAACTCACAGTTTCAAGTCATACATTGACCTAACTCACAGTTTCAAGTCAAACATCAACCTAACTCACAGTTTAAAGTCATACAGTGACCTAGCTCACAGTTTCAAGTCACAGATTATCCTAACCCACAGTTTCAAGAAATATAAAAAGATCGGACAGGGAAAGTAGCATTCAAGGAGGACAGTAAACCACAAAACACAGAAACAAACACGCAAACAGACAAACAAGAAGGCAAAAGCAATAATAAGAGCAAACGACATCACAAACACAAAAAGGCCTAGCTCACAGTTTCAAGTCACAGATTATCCTAACCCACAGTTTCAAGTAATATAAAAAGATCGGACAGGGAAAGTAGCATTCAAGGAGGACAGTAAACCACAAAACACAGAAACAAACACGCAAACAGACAAACAAGAAGGCAAAAGCAATAATAAATGCAAACGACATCACAAACACACACACATTAACCTAGCTCACAGTTATCAAGTCACACATTAACAAAACTCACAGTTTTAATTCTTACATTAACCTATCTCACAGTTTGACGTTATACATTAAGTAACTTACGTTTTAAAGTCATTTATCAGCTTAACTGACAGTTTCAAGTCACACATTAACATAACTCACGATTTCAAAAAAGAGTATGATAATGGACCTTTGGAAACGGCCGAGCCCGACACATACGAAATATTGCAGTCTCGGTTTGATTGAAACTGTTCATGAGCGGTAGTGAAATATGCTAGCTACCGCTCACGCCCTCTAGCCCCGGGTTGAGCAGAACTCAATATTCATAAAATCAACAGTACAAAATTTTAACCATCCTGAAGATGGCATGCATATGGCGGTGGACATGGAGGATACGTCTTCTCCATATCGTACGGCGTATGGTCCCAGTATCTAATAAAATGAAATGCCTCGAAGATCGAAATAAACATAATGGCATTTAGTTGGGAAGCCATACTTTAATCATAGACTCGAAATGTCAAGTCATACATTAAGCTATCTCACAGTTTCAAGTCATACATGAACCTAACTCACAGTTTTAAACCATACATGAACTTAACTCACAGTTCCAAAAAGGAGTATGATAATGGACATTTGGAAACGGCCGAACACGAAACATACGAAATATTGCAGTCTCGGTTTGATTGAGACTGTTCATGAGCTGTAGTGAAATATGCTAGCTACCGCTCACGCCCTCTAGCCCCGGGTTGAGCAGAACTCAATATTAATAAAATCAATAGTACAAATTGTTAACCATCCCGAAGATGGCATGCATATGGCGGTGGACATGGAGTATATGTCTTCCCCATGTCGTACGGCGTATGGTCCCAGTATCTAATAAAATTAAATGCCCCGAAGAGCGAAATAAACATAATGGAATTTAGTTGGGAGCAGCGGTTATGAAGCCTGCATATCACAAGTAACAAGAATAAATTAAAAAGCAGACAACATATCCTATAATTGGTTAAACAATACCCTAAGCCTTTAATCGGCCGGAGTAGTGGAACCACTGAATCGAAAATTAAGTGAGAAAACAAAAAGAAATGGAAAAGTACCACCGATAATTAAATATAAGTATCGGGCTCAGCGATCTCCAAAGATCGAATGAATAACAGTACTGATTGCAAGCGCGGGGAGACGTTTTCAAGTCATGCATTGACCTACCTCACAGTTTACAGCAATACATTAACCAAATTCATAGTTTCAAGTCACATGTTAACCTAACTCACGGTTTCAAACCATACAACGACCTAACTCACAGTTTCTAGTCATACATCAACCAAACACACAGTTTCAAAAGAAATATAAAAAGATCGGACAGGGAAAGTAGCATTCAAGGTGGACAGTCAACCACAAAACACAGAAACAAACACGCAAACAGACAAACAGGCAAAAGCAATAATAAATGCAAACGACATCACAAACACAAAAGGGTTGACAATAGGGCTACCGCCTTGGAACGGTCAGTGGCAAAGTAGGCCAAATACAAATACAAATACATGGCATTTATATAGCGCAAAAATTATAAAATATTCTATTGCGCTTCACAATTACATAACACACATTTAGTTAAAAAGAATAAACATGTTACACACGTACATGTATATCATACTATATAATTATATACACACATAAAACATATACATTCAAAATATAAACAGGATTCTAGAACTTAAGATTTAGACCTATATATATATATATCAATGCTGTTTTATATCATTGCAGATATGTTGTATTTAACAAGAGCACAGTCATTGTTAATGAAACTGACTATACAAATGTGTTTTCAGTTTTGATCTAAAGCTGGCTTCAGACTGAATGGCTTTCAGATAACTAGGTAGATCGTTCCACCATTTGGGACCAACGACGGCCACTGGGGGTTTAAACCGGTTCTAAAGCTCACACTTACCCTACTGTCATCACAATGGAATATCAATATGGTAACACTGAGTCTTGTTCGACTTGCATGCCATCTTTTGGTGCAACCTAGAACCTGTTTTAACAATCTCTCAGAGACCTTTTGGCTGTTGTTTTAATTGCTTGTTTTTGTTTTGAATGCTAGCTTCATTTCCTGTTCTACCTATATTCGGACTAAGCAGTAAACATATATTTATTTTTTTAAATAAATATGATAAATGTATAGCAATACAATTTGACTATTGATATCATACTGCATATAATCACCAAATTGATGAGTAATGTTTCGGATGTTTATTGAGTGTTTAACACTATTGTCATCCTGCATTATCATTCGTATGGGTCACATCGTACAGAGAGTATAACTTTCTTAAATATTGTGTATTGCAGACGATGAACTCAGTGTAATTTCGATCATTGTTTTCCAGATCCAGGTCAGTCAGATGTCCATTATTCATTTTTTCTATTTATTTCGAATGTTTGCGTTGTACACCTTCGCCTCTCATCGCTGCGTGTTAGAATCCCACTGGTAGCTCGACTTGTAAGTGAGGATGGTGGGAGGTGCACAGTACTGGTTCTACCCAAGAAAAGTGGGTGGTCTGGTTCTACCACAATGTACCGTTATATATAACCGTACATGAGTTGAAAATGACGTAAAACACCATATAAACAAACAAACACAAAACAAACAATTTCGAATGTACCACGGTCAATGTTTAATTTACAATGGACAGATATAAATGCTATACTTGCCATATATTAAATTCAAAAGAATACCTCCCTGCAGATGGGGGCGTCCGTTGCCGAGCGGTCAGTCTCTGACTTGAAATCATTTGCCCCTCAAATAATATAAAATAAAAACAAATAAAAAAATAAACGATTGACCCCTTAATTGAAAATTCTCCGTCTATAATAAAATGACATATGGATTATTCTAAATTGCTCCCTTTTAATTGAATATCGTTTGAAAGTCAAGTAACTGTAATTCAGCGTTGACATTACATACTTCAAAAAAAATAATTGTGAACGTATTTGTAGTGGTAAGCCTAGTAAAACATGATGTCGGAATAATTTTACTTGGCATATTTTAGAATTAGGAACATCGAAATCCGTAATATTTCAAGTACTTAACAAAGCCCTATGTACACATTTATATAAGCATTATATATTATTTCTAAGAAGGCGTTTCGGCTTGAAAGATTTACTATTTGTTCATGCGATCAGAGCAGACGATTCAAACTCCTTATTTTGCAGTTCAACCGTATTTTTAATCAGACGTGAAATACACAAAACAATGATATTATTATCGACATATTCTAAGGTGGGTATTGAGGACTTTTGACTAGTATACTGTAGCACTACAATTTCCAGACTAAAATACCCCTCTCTTACCCGAACACACGATGTTCTTATTGACTAGTATACTGTAGCATTACAATTTCCAGACTAAAATACACCTCTCTTACCCGAACACACGATGTTCTTAATGACTAGTATACTGTAGCACTACAATTTCCAGACTAAAATACCCCTCTCTTACACGAACACACGATGTTCTTATTGACTAGTATACTGTAGCACTACAATTTCCAGACTAAAATACACCTCTCTTACCCGAACAGACGATGTTCTTATTGACTAGTTTACTGTAGCACTACAATTTCCAGACTAAAATACACCTCTCTTACCCGAACACACGATGTTCTTATTGACTAGTATACTGTAGCACTACAATTTCCAGCCTAAAATACACCTCTCTTACCCGAACACACGATGTTCTTATTGACTAGTATACTGTAGCACTACAATTTCCAGACTAAAATACACCTCTCTTACCCGAACACACGATGTTCTTATTGACTAGTATACTGTAGCACTACAATTTCCAGACTGAAATACCACTCTCTTACCCGAACACACAATGTTGTTATTGACTAGTATACTGTAGCATTACAATTTCCAGGCTAACATACACCTCTCTTACCCGAACACACGATGTTCTTATTGACTAGTATACTGTAGCACTACACTTTCCAGGCTAAAATACACCTCTCTTACCCGAACACACAATGTTCTTATTGACTAGTATACTGTAGCACTACAATTTCCAGGCTAAATAAACCTCTCTTACCCGAACACACAATGTTCTTATTGACTAGTATACTGTAGCACTACAATTTCCAGGCTAAAATACACCTCTATTACCAGAACACACAATTTTCTTATTGACTAGTATACTGTAGCATTACAATTTTCAGGCTAAAATACACCTCTCTTACCCGAACACATAATGTTCTTATTGACTAGTATACTGTAGCATTACAATTTCCAGGCTAAAATACACCTCTCTTACCCGAACACACCATTTTCTTATTGACTAGTATACTGTAGCACTACAATTGCCAGGCTAAAATACACCTCTCTTACCCGAACACACAATGTTCTTATTGACTAGTATACTGTAGCACTACAATTTCCAGGCTAAAATACACCTCTCTTACCCGAACACATATTGTTCTTATTGACTAGTATACTGTAGCATTACAATTTCCAGGCTAAAATACCACTTTCTTACCCGAACACACGATGTTCTTATTGACTAGTATACTGTAGCACTACAATTTCCAGGCTAAAATACCACTCTCTTACCCGACCACACGATGTTCTTATTGACTAGTATACTGTAGCATTACAATTTCCAGGCTAAAATACCACTCTCTTACCCGAACACACGATGTTCTTATTGACTAGTATACTGTAGCACTACAATTTCTAATGATATCTATCCTGAAGTACTGTCGCTTCTTTTCTTGATTTACATCTTCCTATTTAAAATGGTAAACTAATTAGTATAATTTATGACAAGGGAGGTTATTTTTATCTTTATATTGTTAATTATCCCCATCACACGTTGATGGGGATGTTCCCCGAGCTTTTTTTAAGGGGTCTATGTTTCTAAACTTATTCGTTTTTTCTAGAGCTTGTAGTCATGATGAGGATACACTGTCCTGTTTTACTGGGATGGCAATATGGTCACAAGGTTTGTGCATCCTAGTTTAAACCTAGTTTAAACCCCAGCGGTCTTTTTATGCTACTGACAGTTTCTAGGAGGTAGCCCTATTGTAAACTCTTCTATGTTTGTGATCTCATAGCTTGCCTTTTATTAATCTGTGCAGTTGTTTGTTGTTTTTGTGCGTGTTTGTGGTTGACTGTGGTCCTTAAATGCTGCATTTCCTGTTCGACTTTTATAACACATGAATATGCTATTTATTTAAGGTGTTTATGGACATTAAATGCTTGGTTTCCTCAAAATCATATTTATACACACATGAAGGGAATACATTTTTGTCATCCGCGCAATCTAAAGTGATTTTATCAGAAGTTTTAACTGTTATGTTGTGTTGTATGTTGTCATTATAGAGCAGCAACATAAGGATAGCGGTAGTTATGACATTGATGTTGTTGACAATGATGTTCTTGACAATGATGATGTTGATAATGATGTTGATGGCAAAGAAGATAAAAACAATGATGATAATAAATACGTCAATGGAACACACACCAGCAGTGGTAACAATCATAATCCAATCATATGGCCGTAAGTTGGAGCTTCAGGAGTGGTAGTTGTGTTTATAATTATTGGACTTGTAATTAAACTGATGGTCATGAGGAAAACTGAAGATAACAGAGAAACAAGAAGTAAGTTTGTTCCTTCTTCGATTTTCTTTGAAGTATTTATTGGTTAAACATACGAAACTTTATTCTATAGATTCGATGAAATTCGCATGTTGGTATACATAGCGCAGCCACATTTTATTTAGTAACAACTACATCTTCTTGCAAATGCCATTAATTGTAACGAGTTAATATTTTTAAAAAAGTAATTTGAATTGCCAGGGAAAGTAGCATTCAAGGAGGACAGTCAACCACAAAACACAGAAACAAACATGCAAACAGACAAACAAGAAGGCAAAGTAATAATACAAGTAAACGACATCACAAACCAAAAAGGGTTGACAATAGGGCTACCGCCTTGAAACGGTCAGTGGCAAAGTAGGCCACTGGGGGTTTAAACCGGATCTAGGGTGCACCAAACCTCACACTTACCCTACTGTCATCCCATTAAACAGGACAGTGTAAATAAAGAAATGTCCGCCATGATCTAATCTCTAACCAACAAGGCAGCATAAATAGGCAATATAAGTAAAACACAAATATGCTCGTGTAAATATAATACAAAAAAAATACAACAGACTAGAAAGCCACAATGACTTGGCAGAAGCCAGAGCAGTAAGAGAATAAACCATTAAGGGCACGACAAGAAAGATCATAGACAAACATCAAACGCCACCGTTCCAATGGGTTTTAGGTAGGCGTCATCATAGGGTCCACAGCCTGTCCGGTCATCGTACAATTAAAGAGGAAAGGATAGTGACGAACTGTAAAAGGGTCCACAATTGTCAATCCTTGTGTGTTTGTGATATCGTTTGCATTTATTATTGCTTTTGCCTTCTTGTTTGTCTATTTGCGTGTTTGTTTCTGTGTTTTGTGGTTGAATGTCCTCCTTGAATGCTACTTTCCCTGTCCGATCTTTTTATATTTCTTTTAAACGGCAGTAAGACAAGAAGTTAAAAGTTTGGAGATGTTTGTTGTGGTGCAGGCACTAGAATTAGAAATATATTGACTTGAGTTAAACGTGTGTGCTGATAGTTATTTCAGTTTATCTTGAGAGTGAAAACATGCTCTGAAATTTTGTTTACAAATTTTCCTGAGATGTCAGTAAGCATGGTACTTCTTTCAAATTGTTTATAGATGTTATTAAGCAAAATACGATATTTTGTTTCAAATTGACCTGTGTTGCCAATACGCAAGATGTCAATTTGTGTTACTTGACTATAGATGAAAATACTCTTACAGTTTACATGTAAAGGTATTCATCATTCTGTTTCATATACCATGCATGTATTGCATTTTGGTGAGGCGTCTCCTCTATATTAGTCTAGCCTTTGTATTATTCAGTAATAAATAAGTAGTTAAAGTATTGGCATCCATTTATCGTTTTCCATTTGTTATCATACTTTGCTAACAATGTTGTGAATGACACTTGTATTATGTTTATGCAACTTTTTTGCCGAAATCACAACGTCTAACTAAAGCCAATGGTGCCTCTGCTGATCCTGCCTGTCAACATGGTATTGGAAAGTTTGACCAAAATGACGGGTCAGATGGCTCTATATACGAACATGATGAAACAACATTTGCAGTACATAACGACAGTTATGCGTGCGATATTCCTGCCTCACTTCAACAATCAGTGCTCGCTTATAAACAAGAGGTATATATAATGAATGCGCAAGAATTGCTCATGAAGAAAACCAGTTGTAACGTGTTCATGATTGTTTTTCGACAATGTTCAAAGATACAGTGTAATGCAACTTTACAAGGTAGCGCATTATTAAATTGGCTAGTGTCGCCGTAAAATAAAAACAGACCGTAAAACCATATATATACGGTCCCAGATTGAAAAGTCCGATTTTCTCTATTTCTATTTTAAATGTATGTAAATAAAACAATAAAATAAATTATATAAATACTTGCTGTCTTTGTTTATATAACGGGATATAATTGAATATATGTTTATATACTTTCAGTGTTATTATTTTTATTTCAGAAATCAAAGGGACTCAGCAAAGAGCTCGTATACGCTGACCTTGACATCCAACCATCAGGATCAAGTATACGACCGCGGGTGGATTCTCCGACAGAGTATGTCAGCATTGACTTTACAAAGACAGTTTTGACGGTTGGCCGTGATTCACCGACATAGATTATACTGACTCTTCGTGAAGTCTAAAACAGGAATACGTTGTATATAGTTTCATTAAACTTCAAATATGTTTGTCATTAATAACAATGTTACAAAGGACCGTGTCTTAATAAATATGGTAATAAAAATATGCAAATGTTATTATCGTGGTTTAACACAAGTTTAGACAAATAAGTTAAATGGCCCGGTCTTTTCTTTTGCCACTGACCGTTACAATGCCGTACCACTAGTGTCAACCCTTTTATGTTCGGTGTGTCGAATACTCTTCGAAGTTTGCTTCTATTTATCCTGGTCATAGTTGTAGGTGTTGAATGCGTGTTTCGGTTAACCAAGTTCTGTATATACTGCTTTGTCTGTTCTTCCTTTTTATACTTACCTTTATTAGTATGCAAACAGTGCTTGGATTTTAAATGAGATATGTGTGTTAGCAATCGCTTTTATTTTATCTTTGCTTTTACGGATGCTATATCATAAGCAACAATCAAAATAATAGGGTCATAACTTCTAAGGTAAACGTAACTTTATATGGCGGGGATTTCTTTATTTACACGCTCCCGTTTTATTGGGTTGACGGTAGGGTAAGTGTGAGGTTCGGTGCACCCTTGAACCAGGTTTAAACTCCCAGCGGCCTTTTTTGCCACTGTCCGTTCCAAGGCGGTAGCCCTATTGTCAACCCTTTTGTGTTTTTAAAGTCTTATTTGGCCTTTTATTTATCTTTAAATTTGTTCTTGTTTATGTGTGTGTTTGTGGTTTACGGTCGTCCTTGAATGCTGTTTTTGTTCACCCTTATATACATATATATATATATATAGTTTAGCTATGTGTTGGTAGTTTTGATTATTTTTGAAGATATAATGCGATAATTTTGCTTCATTGTTCTTAAGAGAAACTAATTTCATACTTGTGTTCCATAAAAATGTTTAACGTTACACATTGTTTTTGCAACTATACGAAAATGACGTTGTTCGTCGTGAAGACATATTGTGATGACATGTTTCAGGAGTACTAAGACAATCTGGGACTTTATGAATATCTGAAACGAAAATACAATGGTTCTAATACTTCAAACAATATCACTCAAGTATCCTGATTAACTAGTTAGCTAATTGAACGTATGCAATCAATCAAACTACATTGCACTAGAACCTCGTTAAAACCCCAGAGACCATTTTTGCCACTGTCCGTTCAAAGGCGGGAGCCTATTGTCAACACGTTTTGTGTTTGTGACACCATATGCCTTTAGAACCTGGTTTAAACCTCCAGCGGCCTTTTTTGCCACTGACTGTTCCAAGGTGCTAGCCCTATTATCAGCCAGTTTAGTGTTTGTGACGTCATATGCCTTTATTAACAGTGCTATTCGTGTTTGCCGTTTTGTGTGTTTTCGGGTTTACTGTGTTCTGTGACAGCTGCAGTTCCTGTTCGACTTTTATACTTATTTCTATTAATGAATATTGCTTAAGCAAGAAACCATAATTTAATATGATACAGCTACATAGACTCTTTTCAAATAATGTTAAGATATTTGAGTAAACTGTAATTTGTAAGCATGATTTTGGCTTAAATATAAAAAGGTATGATATTCTGGAATTCGTATTTACATATAATATATGTGTTGCTTTAATTGCATTTTAGTTTGTATGTTTATGTATGCACCCATGTTAACAATAGTTAGTTATTCGGTTATTTTGTCACTTTTTACATAAATGTATGACTTATTTCTATTAGTTATGCTAGCATAATTATACGCTTCGTCACAATAAAATAAAATGTCTTAAAGATGGTTTAGTTCTTTATTAATTGAAACCACATTGAAGCGTTTTATATCCTGATATTAGAAAGTGTTTAAAACAACATCTATTTCAGAACTGTTTTCCCCCACAAATATATTAAACCTGAATAGTGTTTGTATACATGTGACTATAGCCTATGTTTTGTGATGATGTTGCCATATATAAAGCAGAAATTATCATTGCTAGGCCCATACCCATTGTATTATATTTATAATTATTTGATAAATTCTGTTGAACAAAATTAAGTTCGAACAAACTACAATTTTTTATTGCGCATGCATCCATTATGTTTCAATAGAAATTTGGGCCAAACGCATCCAGTGTGTCTCACTGGAGAATGGCTATTTCACTGTCTGACAATACACTGACGGTAGTCTCTCTTGCAATTGTGTATCGTTATCATTCTCCCAAGACACGTCAATGTTGGTAATAAAACGACGGGGCTAACGATCTGTGCTATTTAAAACCGAATAAATGCCGATAAAAGTACCAATTATTTCTTTAAAAAAAATACGTTCCCTGTACCTTCATTTTATTTTCGAGGTCGGTTTTAAAATAGATACTTATTTTAGGGGAAGTTGTCACCTCTATTACTGCTGCAAGTATCAACAATGCAACGAACAATGCAGGGCAATTCGTTTCATAATGCTGCTTTACACTTTACCCGAAACACTGGTAAATCACAAATATTAAATATATTTACAACATATACACACAATACACACATTTGTTGAAACAATATTATAAATATATGGCAAAAACATATTTAGCAAATTTATGATATATTATAGGAACAAAGCACAATGATTTCAAACGATAAGCTTCAAAATATTAATTATAACAAAAGTACTGGTATGTATCTGTGGATATACAACATACAAGCTAATCCACAACAAGACAATATAAGTTGTATGTAAATGCATAATTTAAACAGCTTATGTTGATCCCGTGATTAGACAATATGCACAGTATATGAGGTGATATTTTTTTCACTAGAGCAGAACATGTAAATAAAAAGATATATTGCGAAAATGGTATTTGAAATTGTACAGAATTGCGTTGTAGTACAGTTAACCCATTAACATGCTTACAATATATATTAATTAATCATAGTTCATGTACAGGTAGATACAACAGGAATGAAGCAGTCAGAGATTGCATTGTTCGTCATATTGGAAAATATATTCTTCCTCTTATTAAACAAGGACAGTGTGTTGTTAAGTACATATTACGTGTCGTTCATGCCTAACATCACAAAGATTCATTAAACTAAAACAATTGTTTCATTTATTTTCAGAATGTGTCATGAAGTCTGGTTTTATTCATTCAGATATGATCGTTCGTACGACGAGTAAGACTGGCCTATGGTAACGAGTTTGTGTAACCGGAAATGAAACTGCAGTTGTTGTTTTTGTTTGTTTTTTTCATTTGGTACTATTTCGAGAAATTTCAGCCGACCATGCTGTTTTCGTGAAAGTAAAACATGATATAGGTCTTTTTCGGTTTAAAATTGGACTCTTGCAAAGGGGTGAGATGAAGATTACAGTTTAATTTAACTCAATCAACCCTTTATTCTGCCATACATGTATTAATCAGCTTACTGAATTATCTATGACGCAGCAAGTTTGAAGTTATGTGGCTGCATTTTAGGAAATTAGGTAAAACTAGCAACAACCTTTATGATACTGTCGTGACCTAGTACAAGTTACAGTTATGTTAGTGTTATAAATACGGTATTTATCGAAATACGCAAAGATCCAGTTCAACAACTCTTATATGACACAAATGGCTATATATTAAAAGGGTTTTCATAACTATATTAAGGTTACTGAATTAAATATTCGCCAATGTCGAACCAGATGTGATGTAGCAAAACGTTATACAAAATCTCCGTTCTCAGAAAATAGTATAAAATGTAGTAATGTACAGATTTACATATCTGTGAAATGTTTACTACAATAACACGCAATTGTTCCATTGTTAGAAATATCCACGTTGTATGTAGAAATAAATGTATATAATAATACACATATACAGAATACTGTTGTTGTATAAGGGGAATAACTCGTGTTATGTGCTGAGTCTAACAAGTCTAACACGTTGGGGCAATGAAACCTTGTTGACGAAACATGATCCAGGTTTTCGGCCAATGCAATCAGAGAATTGATGCGTAATACACAGTATGCATTTGTGGTCCTAGTGTTGCATATTGCTTCAACTCGATTGCTGATCCGTTAATGGTCTGTCTTGCGCCCTAATGTATTGGTACCGCGATTTGTGCAGAGAAAAGATGGCAGTCAGATTTGCAATTGGTCTGTGTGTTAAACGACAAATTATATATACAGGTTTACGACCATGTTACGAATGAATGAGACCCTCTGGGACATTTTCGAAATTACGACTCTATGCTTACTCTTTGTGAGCAATAAAAGCAGCTGTACCCTTGACCTGTTTAGTAAACAAACAAGAACGTTCTTACATGTCTTGTGACCCCACCTTTTCCGGTGAATTTTCAAGTGGAAAATTAGTTTTCTATATGAACATTACACTGCTGCATTATCCATACTTCAGTTGAATTTGCAACAAATCATTTCTATGTGACACTTTAACATTGGTGTCTATAAGCAAATAATTAGTGGTTTCATACCTATATTAATCACTTGCCGGTTACAAATACAATGTTTAACTGTATTTACCACATTCCGGAGAATACCACGATGTCATTGTTCAATAGGAGGAAGTTAATATTACAAAAACAGATAATCTGATGAAGTCCTTTTGTTTGTGATATCGTATACTTTGAATGAATGAATGAATGGTGTTTTACGGCACGTCGACACATAAATCGGTCATATTGTGTACTTTGATTCAATGTCTCAATGTTATTGTTTCGATTGCGTGTTTTAAGTTTAGATCACACAACATAAAATAGTATAGCCTTAAAGCATTATAGGAATTATACAACACAATCTAGACGAGTCATCAAGTGTTCCAGACTAAATTATTTCATTAACAAAAGTAGATATACAAGTCGAACAGGATATGCAGTATTCAAAGACCACACGAAGGTTGTCTGTCTTTGGTAGTTCGCAACTATTTCTCCCTATATATAATTCTGCTTTACGAACGTGAATCTCTTACGAGATCCCAAATTTCGAAAGTTGCCGTAGTGAGTTCAAATTATCTCCCTTTAATATATTTACTGAATTCCCAGAATCCCCAAAATCCGACACCTTTCATTGTCACTGTCTTAATATAGCGGTGTGTGGTTGAATGCTTAAATGCGATCTTACTCATATGAGCTATATTTGTATGTATGTGGTCTAGTGGTAGAGCGTTGGACCCATGATCCAAACGTCGTGGGTTCGATCACCGCCATAACCATATGCGTTGTGTTCCTGAGATAAACACTTTATCTGCATTGCTTAGTACTGGTTCTACACAGGAAGTCAATCAAGAAGTACCTTAGAAGGGAATAGCTTACAAAAGGTATAATATACTGTAAGTGTGAATGTTAATTGTGACTCCAGACGAGTGTGTTTTGATGTAGAGATACAGTTTATCAGCGTGTGTTGCAGCTATCCGTTTTAGGAAGTGACTGCATACGTTTGATTTCGGTGTGTCTCATCATAGCTAGGCGCCCTGCCGTAGTTCGTCCGAAGGTTGTCTGTCCTTGAGAGCTCGCAAATATTTATCCCTGTATATATATTATACAATCAAGGGTTTACGTAAGCGTAAAATAGATGCCGAGAGACAAGAAGTTAACATAATAATATATCAAGTCACGGGTGTTAAAACAATATTGAAAAAAATAAATGTTGTCACGGAGACATAAACACGCCATGACCGGTTTTTCTTACATTCTTTCCGATTTTTACCATCAGTTCTTCCTACCAAGCATTTTAAATCAATATGGGTGACCTCGCTTTTTTCTGTTCAAATACCTTGACATTCCCTACATATTGATTACAATTCACCCGTGTAATACGACGTGCTAGAAGTACACATCAGCACAGAAAAACAATTGTTCACATGTAAGGGATACGTGTGTGTTAGAGTGTGCATTACAACACATATAAACTGTTCACTGGTACCATGTGTAATTATAAGATTGCTTTATCAAAGTGAAAATGTAAAGGAACTGTTGCTACCCTACTATTAGCAATAACAAAAAACATAATAATAAAAATAAAAACAAAAAAATAAATGGAAATCAGCAGGCTTGAACCCTATCTTCCTCGGCACTAACACGATGCCTCAATCAGCTGCGCTATAGAGAATTGTGAATGTTTCGTCGCCAATATCCATATACTAATAATGATTACATGCTACATTTCAGTAGACTGGTTAACGAAAACGTCATTTCAGCTTGTGGAATGGTAACCTTTCAACACTACAAAATATGTGTTTATACCATTCAAGTTTATCAGACGAGTTCTCTAGGAATTCAAGTTGTAAAAGCATGCTTATCGCCACATACATGAGTCACAGTCTGTTAAAAACAGACTGATATAAAACCTATATAATGAATAATATATATAATTATTATATATACTCAGTTGCAAAATAAAGTGGACACTGAGTTTTGTTTAGATTTAATTGTAAAAATTTGTTTTAGAATTAAATTGACAAATTCCAAAATGAATATCCCAAAGTTCTTTATCATTCCATTGCCAATATCATGTTGTCATTTGTTTTTCAATAGGTCGAATCATTAAAGACTCTTGCTTGATAAAGAGGATAGGGTGTAAAGTAAAATGTTCAAGGTGTCCAGTTTATTTTGAAACTGAGTTTATACATTTGGAATATTAAACTTAGCATTTATAATGAACAAACAGCTTCTATTTTTTTAATAAAACAAAGCAGCAATACCCACAGTACCTTATCATGTGTACGTGATCATTTATTCTATTTCATTTCCTTAATAAGTAGGGACTCAGATGTTTCATAATAAAGTTGTCGATCTTCTACAAGCATGCTTATTTCAATTAACTGTCTTATCTTGCTTTGTGTAAATATTCACATTGTTCTAGGATACAGTAAGTATATATTTTAATACATTGTGTATGTTTGTATTTAGTTTGTTAAAGTTACACAATTACAGACCATGTTGATCCTATTCCACCGATTTACGATTTACACATAAGAGTGAGTAAATGTCTATATCAGAGGTAAACAAAGGTACGCATCAGAGTGAGTAAATGTCTATACCAGAAGTAAACAAAGGTACACATAAGAGTGAGTAAATGTCTATATCAGAAATAAACAAAGGTACACATAAGAGTGAGTAAATGTCTATATCAGAAGTAAACAAAGGTACACATAAGAGTGAGTAAATGTCTATATCAGAAGTAAACAAAGGTACACATAAGAGTGAGTAAATGTCTATATCAGAAGTAAACAAAGGTACACATAAGAGTGAGAAAATGTCTATATCAGAAGTAAACAAAGGTGCACATAAGAGTGAGTAAATGTCTATATCAGAAGTAAACAAAGGTGCACATCAGAGTGAGTAACTGTCTATATCAGAAGTAAACAAAGGTACACAGTAGAGTGAGTAAATGTCTATATCAGAAGTAAACAAAGGTACGCATCAGAGTGAGTAAATGTCTATATCAGAGATAAACAAAGGTACACATAAGAGTGAGTAAATGTCTATATCAGAAGTAAACAAAGGTACACAGTAGAGTGAGTAAATGTCTATATCAGAAGTAAACAAAGGTACACATAGGAGTGAGTAAATGTCTATATCAGAAGTAAACAAAGGTACACATAAGAGTGAGTGAATGTCTATATCAGAAGTAAACAAAGGTACACAGTAGAGTGAGTAAATGTCTATATCAGAAGTAAACAAAGGTACGCATCAGAGTGAGTAAATGTCTATATCAGAGGTAAACAAATGTACACATATAAGTGAGTAAATGTCTATATCAGAAGTAAACACCGGTACACAGTAGAGTGAGTTAATGTCTATATCAGAAGTAAACAAAGGTACACATAAGAGTGAGTAAATGTCTATATCAGAAGTAAACAAAGGTACACATCAGAGTGAGTAAATGTCAATATCAGAAGTAAACAAAGGTACACATACTAGTGAGTAAATGTCTATATCAAAAGTAAACACAGGTACACATAAGAGTGAGTAAATGTCTATATCAGAAGTAAACAAAGGTACACATAAGAGTGAGTAAATGTCTATATCAGAAGTAAACAAAGGTACACATAAGAGTGAGTAAATGTCTATATCAGAAGTAAACAAAGGTACACATAAGAGTGAGAAAATGTCTATATCAGAAGTAAACAAAGGTGCACATAAGAGTGAGTAAATGTCTATATCAGAAGTAAACAAAGGTGCACATAAGAGTGAGTAACTGTCTATATCAGAAGTAAACAAAGGTACACAGTAGAGTGAGTAAATGTCTATATCAGAAGTAAACAAAGGTACGCATCAGAGTGAGTAAATGTCTATATCAGAGATAAACAAAGGTACACATAAGAGTGAGTAAATGTCTATATCAGAAGTAAACAAAGGTACACAGTAGAGTGAGTAAATGTCTATATCAGAAGTAAACAAAGGTACACATAGGAGTGAGTAAATGTCTATATCAGAAGTAAACAAAGGTACACATAAGAGTGAGTGAATGTCTATATCAGAAGTAAACAAAGGTACACAGTAGCGTGAGTAAATGTCTATATCAAAAGTAAACAAAGGTACGCATCAGAGTGAGTAAATGTCTATATCAGAGGTAAACAAATGTACACATATAAGTGAGTAAATGTCTATATCAGAAGTAAACACCGGTACACAGTAGAGTGAGTTAATGTCTATATCAGAAGTAAACAAAGGTACACATAAGAGTGAGTAAATGTCTATATCAGAAGTAAACAAAGGTACACATCAGAGTGAGTAAATGTCAATATCAGAAGTAAACAAAGGTACACATACTAGTGAGTAAATGTCTATATCAAAAGTAAACACAGGTACACATAAGAGTGAGTAAATGTCTATATCAGAAGTAAACAAAGGTACACAATAGAGTGAGTAAATGTATATATCAGAAGTAACCAAAGGTACGCATCAGAGTGAGTAAATGTCTATATTAGAAGTAAACAAAGGTACGCATCAGAGTGAGTAAATGTCTATATCATAAGTAAACAAAGGTACACATCAGAGTGAGTAAATGTCTATATCAGAAGTAAACAAAGGTACGCATCAGAATGAGTAAATGTCTATATCAGAAGTAAACAAAGGTACACATAAGAGTGAGTAAATGTCTATATTAGAAGTAAACAAAGGTACACATAAGAGTGAGTAAATGTCTATATCAGAAGTAAACAAAGGTACACATAAGAGTGAGTTAATGTCTATATCAGAAGTACACAAAGGTACGCATCAGAGTGAGTAAATGTCTATATCAGAAGTAAACAAAGGTACACATAAGAGTGAGTAAATGTCTATACCAGAAGTAAACAAAGGTACACATAAGAGTGAGTAAATGTCTATATCAGAAGTAAACAAAGGTACACATAAGAGTGAGTAAATGTCTATATCAGAGGTAAACAAAGGTACACATAAGAGTGAGTAAATGTCTATATCAGAAGTAAACAAAGGTACACATAAGAGTGAGTAAATGTCTATATCAGAAGTAAACAAAGGTACACATAAGAGTGAGAAAATGTCTATATCAGAAGTAAACAAAGGTGCACATAAGAGTGAGTAAATGTCTATATCAGAAGTAAACAAAGGTGCACATAAGAGTGAGTAACTGTCTATATCAGAAGTGAACAAAGGTACACAGTAGAGTGAGTAAATGTCTATATCAGAAGTAAACAAAGGTACGCATCAGAGTGAGTAAATGTCTATATCAGAGATAAACAAAGGTACACATAAGAGTGAGTAAATGTCTATATCAGAAGTAAACAAAGGTACACAGTAGAGTGAGTAAATGTCTATATCAGAAGTAAACAAAGGTACACAGTAGAGTGAGTAAATGTCTATATCAGAAGTAAACAAAGGTACGCATCAGAGTGAGTAAATGTCTATATCAGAGGTAAACAAATGTACACATATAAGTGAGTAAATGTCTATATCAGAAGTAAACACCGGTACACAGTAGAGTGAGTTAATGTCTATATCAGAAGTAAACAAAGGTACACATAAGAGTGAGTAAATGTCTATATCAGAAGTAAACAAAGGTACACATCAGAGTGAGTAAATGTCAATATCAGAAGTAAACAAAGGTACACATACTAGTGAGTAAATGTCTATATCAAAAGTAAACACAGGTACACATAAGAGTGAGTAAATGTCTATATCAGAAGTAAACAAAGGTACACAATAGAGTGAGTAAATGTATATATCAGAAGTAAACAAAGGTACGCATCAAAGTGAGTAAATGTATAAGAGTGAGTTAATGTCTATATCAGAAGTACACAAAGGTACGCATCAGAGTGAGTAAATGTCTATATCAGAAGTAAACAAAGGTACACATAAGAGTGAGTAAATGTCTATACCAGAAGTAAACAAAGGTACACATAAGAGTGAGTAAATGTCTATATCAGAAGTAAACAAAGGTACACATAAGAGTGAGTAAATGTCTATATCAGAAGTAAACAAAGGTACACATAAGAGTGAGTAAATGTCTATATCAGAAGTAAACAAAGGTACACATAAGAGTGAGTAAATGTCTATATCAGAAGTAAACAAAGGTGCACATAAGAGTGAGAAAATGTCTATATCAGAAGTAAACAAAGGTGCACATAAGAGTGAGTAAATGTCTATATCAGAAGTAAACAAAGGTGCACATAAGAGTGAGTAACTGTCTATATCAGAAGTAAACAAAGGTACACAGTAGAGTGAGTAAATGTCTATATCAGAAGTAAACAAAGGTACGCATCAGAGTGAGTAAATGTCTATATCAGAGATAAACAAAGGTACACATAAGAGTGAGTAAATGTCTATATCAGAAGTAAACAAAGGTACACAGTAGAGTGAGTAAATGTCTATATCAGAAGTAAACAAAGGTACACATAGGAGTGAGTAAATGTCTATATCAGAAGTAAACAAAGGTACACATAAGAGTGAGTGAATGTCTATATCAGAAGTAAACAAAGGTACACAGTAGAGTGAGTAAATGACTATATCAGAAGTAAACAAAGGTACGCATCAGAGTGAGTAAATGTCTATATCAGAGGTAAACAAATGTACACATATAAGTGAGTAAATGTCTATATCAGAAGTAAACACCGGTACACAGTAGAGTGAGTTAATGTCTATATCAGAAGTAAACAAAGGTACACATACTAGTGAGTAAATGTCTATATCAGAAGTAAACAAAGGTACACATAAGAGTGAGTAAATGTCTATATCAGAAGTAAACAAAGGTACACAATAGAGTGAGTAAATGTATATATCAGAAGTAAACAAAGGTACGCATCAGAGTGAGTAAATGTCTATATTAGAAGTAAACAAAGGTACGCATCAGAGTGAGTAAATGTCTATATCATAAGTAAACAAAGGTACACATCAGAGTGAGTAAATGTCTATATCAGAAGTAAACAAAGGTACGCATCAGAATGAGTAAATGTCTATATCAGAAGTAAACAAAGGTACACATAAGAGTGAGTAAATGTCTATATTAGAAGTAAACAAAGGTACACATAAGAGTGAGTAAATGTCTATATCAGAAGTAAACAAAGGTACACATAAGAGTGAGTTAATGTCTATATCAGAAGTACACAAAGGTACGCATCAGAGTGAGTAAATGTCTATATCAGAAGTAAACAAAGGTACACATAAGAGTGAGTAAATGTCTATATTAGAGGTTTCTCAGCACAGCAAAATATATTTGTATTCAAATAGAAAACATTTTATTTCTTATATGTTAAATTATTAAAATAATTCTCAATTGAAAATACAACTAATATTGCTTTGATCATTTTACAGATGTCGGTGATAATTGCGGCACGGTAACAGTTCAGGGACCAGCTCTCATAGATAGACCTGTAGCATTCACCTTTGTGTCAAAATATCAGCAATATGTGACAAAGGTAACGTGGCTGAGATTCGAACCGCCATCTGAATGGACAACTATTACAAACACACCCAACATTGTCTCACACAGAGCAGATTCTGTGTATTATCTGATTATCAGGAATGCCACTGATACTGATGACACAGAATATAAAGTAAAAGTACATTATATCTATGGATTGCCGTTTGACGTTGGCGTTTGTGAGACAGTCCCGATTCGACTCAATTTTACAGGTGGGTTTATTTTTAATTGTTTTCAGTTACCATATCAAACGTTTATTTTTTTGTAAACGTTAATAGCAATACTACCTTCGTGAAAGAAAGCCGATTTAAGGGGACAAAAGGAGCGCTATAGACATTTTCTAATGGAGAATAATGATATATGTTCTATGAAAATGTGCACATGGTTTTGCGTTAAAGCTACATACGCTATACATAAACTAGTACTAACTCATGAATATGAACAAGTCACGTGTAAAGTAGTCTTAACTCGACGAGCAGCCAAAAGGTCGCTATATAAGCCAGAATCGATGCGCAAAATATCACATCTAGCCTTCGTACAGGTAAGATCGATCAATACACGGCTTCAGATAATATTTCATAAAAAAAAAGAAATAACAGCCCGGAACGGGATCTAACCAGTAACCACAAACACACACAGAAACAAACAACAACTATACACATGAATAAAAGCTGTGTGTGGTTGAATGCTTAAATGTGATCCCACTCCTATGAGCTGTAATTGTATGCATGTATGCGTGTATATGTTAATTCTGCATCCAGACGAGTGTGTTACGATGTAAAAGACAGTTTATCAGCGTTTCTTTCAGATGTCCTTTTTAGGAAGTGAATGCATACGCTTGATTTCGGTGTCTATCATTATAGCTAGGCGCCCTGCCGTGGTACGTCCGACGGTTGTCTGGCCGTGGTAGTTCGCAAATATGTCTCCCTATATATAATTCTGCTTTCTGCTTAGTAAACGTGAATCTCTTACGAGATCCCAAATTACCGAAGTTGCCGTAGTGAGTTCAAATTATCTTCCTTTAATATATTTACTGAATTCACAGTATCCCCAAGAATCGACACCTTTCATTGTCATTGTCTTAATATAGCGATGTGTGGTTGAATGCTTAAATGCTATCCCAATCATATGTGCAATAGCTTACAAAAGGTATAAAATACTGGAAGTGTATATGTTAATTGTGACTCCAGACGAGTGTGTTTTGATGTAGAGACACAGTTTATCAGCGTGTGTTGCAGCTATCCGTTTTAGGAAGTGAATGCATACGTTTGATTTCGATGTCTCTCTCACATAGCTAGGCGCCCTGCCGTAGTTCGTCCGAAGGTTGTCTGTCCTTGGTAGCTCCCAAATATTTCTCCCTGTATATATATTATACAAGCAAGGTTTTAAGCAAGCATAAAATAGCTGCCGAGAGACAAAAAGTTAACATAATAATATATAAAGTCACGGGTGTTAAAACAATATTGAAAAAAATAAATGTTGTTACGGAGACATAAACACGCTACGACCGTTTTTCCTTACATTCTTCCCGATTTTTACCATCAGTTCTTCCTACCAAGCATTTTAAATCAATGTGGGCGAACTCGCTTCATTCTGTTCAAATACCTTGACATGCCCTACATATTGATTACAATTCACCCTTGTAACACGACGTGCTAGAAGTACACATCAGCACAGACATACACTTGTTCACATGTAAGGGATACGTGTGTGTTAGAGTGTGCATTACAACAAATATAAACTGTTCACTGTTACCATGTGCAATTATAAGATTGCTTTATCAAAGAGAACATGTAAAGGAACTGTTGCTACCCTATCATTAGCAATAATGAAAAACATAATACAAATTTAAAATAAAAATGGAAATCTGCAGGCTTCAACACTACCTTCCTCGGCACTAACACGAGGCCTCAATCAACTGCGCTATAGAGGCTTAAATGTTTCGTCGCTAATATACATATAATAATAATCATTACATGCTACATTTCAGTAGACTTGTTTAGTAATTTCAGCAAGTGAAATGGTAACCTGTCAACATTACAAAATATGTGTTTATACCATTTAAGTTTTTCAGACGAGTTCTCTAGGAATTCAAGTTGTAAAGCATGCTTATCGCCACTTGCATGAGTCACAGTCTGTTAAAAATAGACAGATATAAAACCCATATAATGGTTAGCTGCCTTCGGCAGCTGAATAATATATGTAGTTATTATATATACTCAGCTGCAAAATAAAGTGGACACTGAGTTTTTTTTAGATTTAATTGCATAACGTTTATTTTAAATTAAATTGACAAATTCCAAAATGAATACCATAAAATGCTTTATCATTCAATTGCCAATATCATGTTGTCATTTGTTTTTCAATAGGTCAAATCATTAAGGGACTGTCGCTTGATAAAGAGGATAGGGTGTAAAGTAAAATGTTTAAAGTGTCCAGTTTCTTTTACAACTTTGCACTAAGTTTATACATTTGGAATATTAAACTTAGCGTTTGTAATGAACACACAGCTTTTAATGTTTTAATGAAACAAAGAAGCAATACGCACAGTACCTTATCATGTGTACGTGATCATTTATTCTATTTCATTTCCTTAATAAGTAGGGACTCAGAAGTTTCATAATAAATTTGTCAATCTTCTACAAGCATGCTTATTTCAATTAACTGTCTTATCTTGCTTTTTGTAAATATATACATCGTTAGTATATATTTTAATACATTGTGTATATTTATCTTTAGTTTGTTAAAGGTAAACTATTACAGATCATGTTGATTTTATTCCACCGATTTTGATTTACACGTAAGAGTGAGTAAATGTCTATATACATGATATAAGAAGTAAACAAAGATACGCATCAGAGTGAGTAAATGGCTATATCACAGGTAAACAATGGTACGCATCAGAGAGTGTAAATGTCTATATCAGAGGTAAATAAAGGTACACATCAGAGTGAATAAATGTCTATATCTGAGGTAAACAAAGGTACGCATCAGAGTGAGTAAATGTCTATATCAGCGGTAAACAAAGGTACACATACGAGTGAGTAAATGACTATATCAGAAGTAAACAAAGGTACGCAGCAGAGTGTGTAAATGTCTATATCAGAGGTAAATAAAGGTACACATAAGAGTGAGTAAATGACTATATCAGAAGTAAACAAAGGTACGCAGTAGAGTGTGTAAATGTCTATATCAGAGGTAAACAAAGGTATGCATCAGAGTGAGTAAATGTCTGTAGCAGAGGCAAACAAAGGTATGCATCAGAGTGAGTAAATGTCTGTATCAGAGGCAAACAAAGCTATGCAACAGAGTGAGTAAATGTCTATTTCAGAGGTAAACAAAGGTACGCCTCAGAGTGAGTAAATGTCTATATTAGAGGTAAACAAACGTACATATCAGAGTGAGTAAATGTCTATATCAGAAGTAAACAAAGGTACGCATCAGAGTGTGTAAATGTCTATATCAGAGGTAAACAAGGGTACGCATCAGAGTGAGTAAATGTCTATATCAGAAGTAAACAAAGGTACGCATCAGAATGAGTAAATGTCTATGTCAGAGGTAAACAAAGGTACGCATCAGAGTGAATAAATGTCTATATCTAAGGTAAACAAAGGTACGCATCAGAGTGAGTAAATGTATATATCAGAAGTAAACAAAGGTACGCATAAGAGTGAGTAAATGTGTAGATCAGAAATAATCAAAGGTACGCATCAGAGTGAGTAAATGTCTATATCAGAGGTAAACAAAGGTACGCATCAGAGTGAGTAAATGTCTATATCAGAGGTAAACAAAGGTACGCATCAGAGTGAGTAAATGT